>BJKM01000057.1:2013067-2268998 GCA_015082035.1 Chaenogobius annularis
CATGTATAATAACAGCTTTCCGGACTTGTCTCATCAGTGACCGGCGACTTGGAGCACAATGAACAAAGGGCAAGAAAGTGCTGCAAAATTAGCATTTACAAAGACAGGAAAATAGCCAAATCAAGTATGCACAGACAGTATTTAACATCAATCTATAATTTGTATTGTGGATTTAGCCCTTCAAGAAAGTCTGGTTGGCGCCATTTTAAAGTGGACGCTGAGGACATACTTAGACAAAAGAAAACGGTTTCATACATTTACATAGTATTTTTTATATTTACATTTTCAATTTTGTATTAATGTATTGTGAGAAAGCAAATATGTTAAACAAAATGATTGATAATGATGATTGAATTTGCACAAAAAAAATGATTCAAAGTCAATTTTAGAAGAATGAATGCGGAACTTATTTAGAACTAAACCAGACCGCACAGTTAGTATATGAGTCAGGGGAAGTGTCGTATCGCAGTCCATGTTGACATATTCCAAGAAAAAATATGAGAAATGTTAGCGAGAAACCTGCCAATATTTTTCATTTGAAACCAGAAAATGTGACAACAAGCTATCTCCTCACTTTGAACAGTGCGGATATGCAAATCTGTTTACATTCTTTGTAAACAGCATCATTACAAACCTAGTGCTGGAGTAAAAATCACATTTGTATTGAAATGTCATCATTTCTTCAGTGATTTAGTGAACATTATAATATTAGAAAATGCTTAAACGATCACCTGTTAGGAGAAATTTGAGTGACTGGACGAAATCCCAGCAACTAAAGCCCTTTTCAGACGGGATTCGTTTTACCTAGTGATGTCTGTAAGATTGAAACGATCCCAAGAAATGTGTGTTTTTTGTCAGCGTTCGCACAGGATAAGTAATGTCAGCAATTCACTAGTTTTTTACGGACTTAAATCTGTAAATAGCTGACTGATGAAAACACCGAAATGTGACAAAACCTTTTTAATTCATTCAGATTGCTAGTGTTTTTTCTATTAGGTTCAGAATCAGAATGACGTCCGTGATCAGATTTCTAATGAAACCATCGTGTCCTCTCTATTTCAGTCCATTCACGCTGACAAAATTGACCTCAGCTTGTTTTGAGTTTTTTACTTTTTATTTGTCGATTTTTTTCCTTTTTTTATTGGGTTATAAAATAGTCCGTGGCAAATAAATATTATTTGGAATCAATATTAGCTTCAGAATGACTTGAGAACCTCTGAGTTTGCTGAATTACAGTTCACAGGCATGGACAATTCGCACAGGACTAAAAACACAGAAGACGTTCGTAATTATTGCAATTTAAGATTTACTAATCCTGTCCGAAAAGGGTTTAAGAGCAAAAGCAATCCCGTTAGTCCGTACAAACCTAAAAATGATATTATTACAAAAAAAGAGAGCGGAAAGTAAAAAGAAATGACCAGCAAAACATAGATGTAAAAAAAAAAATGTGAATGCTTTTTTGTGTCTCGTGGTGTTGAATTGATTAACATGCAGTATGGCCAGTGCAAAATGAAACCCACTCCCCTCATTATTATAAATCTGTTGCTGCTGATTTGGACAGACACAAACCCTCTTCTGCAAATCTGCCCTTCTCTTCCAAACGCACATCCATTAGTCCACTCCTCGCTGTCTTTTAATCTTCTCCAGAAACCCAAATTCTAGCTCTACGGGAGGCAGGCGGAGACGGTAAATAAGCCCGACTCGGCAGCTGCTGGTGGAGCCGCCTCTCCTCAGGTGGGACCCCGGTACGATCCAATTAAGGGAGCTGTAGATAAAATGATGATGAATTGCGGCGGTGTAGTCGACTGACAGGCAAACACACACCCGGGGAACGGCTAGAAGCGGGAAACGAGACAGAGAAAGAGGAGAGAGGAGAGGAGGGAATTAAAGAACCAAACAATGATGAGGCAGAGGACGAGGAAGAGGCGCAGTGGGGGGGAATTAAGCGTGCAAAAGGAGGTGAAGAAAACAGGTGCGTGTTTGAATGAGAAGATGATAGAACTTATTATCTTTGAAAAGCAAATGGCGAGAGCATGAGCGGTGGAAGTCACACAAGTACAGTTCATTTTTGGGACGAGCATTTGAGGTACTGTCAGAATACGTTTTTTATACATTTATTGAGGGAAATTGAATGCGCTGAAGTCAAGGTGGATGAAATGTAATCTCCGGAAGCTGTAATTCTCTTGTATACTTCATCATCAGTGTTAGATTTAGAAAACAATGGAGGGCAACAGTTTCTTTACTTTTGATAACTGGTTGTTTGCACGTCCGTAACAAATAATAGTTATTCTGATTCTGATAAATAAGTTGGATTTAACAACATGGTGTTTGCAGGTTTTTGTCAGGTGACTTTTCTTTTAAGAAATATGATCATGAGTTTGTTGCAAATAGACTCAATAGAGCCTTGTTTTGCAGATCGATGATTTTGCATTTTGCAAAATATATAAATGATGTTCAACGCTTTTATTTTTCTCCTTGGATTTCAAAAAGTAGCATCCTTGAGTCATATGAGCCAGAGTTATTAAAGGGACATCTGGTTCTCTCACAATACTAATATTATTCATTTCAAGTAATCCATTCTACTCTACATAATGTATTAAGTCAATAGCAGTTAGCGTTACAGCAATATATAGTATTAGCTTGTATACAAAACACACTGTAAAGAGACGGTTTAGACATAATAAATGATGTATTTAAATTAGTAACAGTAATATAGGGAAGAAGCTGTTAACAGTAAACATGGATGATTGAGCGCCGGGCCCTGTCTATTCATTCTCCCCACTCTGTGTATACATGTATCACAGCTGGGGCCAGTACAGCACCATAAATCACGGTGAAAATTAGCTCCTCCGCTACATGCACACTCATCCTCTCCATCTTACTGTCTGCCGTCGCATTAGTTAGCTTCTCCAAAAACTCACCAAAGAATCCCATATCCTCCAGGGAGCTCCATACGCTCGCCCTGCCGTAGCACACAGGGTACCCGCTGTGATGTTCCGGGACAGTCCCAGGCAAGTCCCCCAGGGGTCCGGGGCCCCAACACACCGCAGACATATGGGGATTCTCCACACGAGGCGCTCCCTAATCATGTGGAGCAGACGGAGAGTGTCGCATCAGCAACAAGCAGCCAGCCAACCTGCTTTACATGATTTATTACACACAAGCTTTTTTTTCCTCATATACGCGGCCGTTCCACGCGCACAAATTGGGCGAGACTGGGTTTTGCTAATGCATTGATAAAAATATGCAGGGGTTCACTTAAAAATGTGGTGTTTGCATAGAATTAGAACATGGTCCACTTTCTTTGTTTAAGCAGAAAATGGTTCTACATGTGAAATTGCAATTGTAAGCAGGATTCAGAATTTGCATTGACAGGCTTTTTTTACTACAGTCATTTGGTGCTTGGACATTTTTACAGCATATGCCGTATTGACCTCAAACCGAAAAGAAACAGTGCAGCAGAGCTTTTGTCACACCGTGGGGCTTTAACAAAAAAAAATTATATACTACGCATCATGAGCAAACTATACAATAACCAATGCCAACGGGCAAGAAAAGCCTCCATTGGACTGTTGAAGTCTAACGTGGGCTCTGACTTCAAGGTGTCGGCGGTTTGTTCTCTAAAGCCATCAGTCATTGTCCTCTCATGTATCACTCTAACTGACAGGTGTCACGGTAACCAGGTAATCAATGTTACCCACTTCTCCTTGGAGAGTCCAGCATATACACAGGCCCAGAAAGCCTCTGTAAAATAGAAGGATTTTCACTATTAACAGTTAGAAAATAAGTTGGACTTGGTTGGTGTTTTGGTTGACACAATATTTTATTTCCTCAAGCAGTTTGCCAGGTCGTGATTGGTTCCAATTCAAATGTCTTGTTCGGGCGAGGCAATACGCATGGAACAAGCAAAGTGACATAAAATGTGTTATCATGATATGTCTTTTTTTTTTTTTCTGGCCCGAAAGCTTTATTATTTATTAATGTGGAATAGGGAGAACGAGGGTAAACATTTGGGGTCAATGGTCAAGGCCGGGACTGTCTAATCCATTGTTTAGTTTAGTTTCATCTTTATTTGAAAGAGACTTTAAGCTTGTAAAAGACAGAGATGTTCCGCACCAGATTGTAGCTAAATAGCTCATTTCACATCTGCAGTCCCTGATTGACAGGAATAAATAATACAGTGCAAAGAAATGCACAAATTGTCACGATCAATTCTAACATTTCAGTCTTGATTTTGAAATTAGGAAAAGCCTCGATATGTTATACCAATTTTGAATTTGAATTTGCAACACAAAATAAAGTTAGTTTCTTTATTATTGTGGTTTTAGACCAGTTCTGCAAAACTATTCAGAAAAGGACCAATTTTGTCCTATTTATTGTTATGTTTTTTGTGTTTCTTTTGTTTTTTTCAGTAATGCTACCAGTGCAAATGAATTCTAGTTTCAATAGTAGCTTTGTATCGATGACAGCACTTGACATGGTATCATATTGCTTCAGTATCTATGGTTGATGGCAGAAACTGAAGCCCACAGAGGAAACCCTTCAGACATGGGGATAAAACGAGACACAGAAAAACATTCAGCAAAAACTTTGTCCACAATCGGTGCAATAAAGAGGAGCTTCTATGTAGTTTCTAGGATTGGGAGAGTGCAAGGTAACCCTCAACATGCAGAAACCAGGGGGGAAAGTGAAAGCACCTAGTTTCCACATTCTCCTCAAAGTGAACTGTGTTGGCGCGTAACTGCACTATATATATACGTGTGCCCAAGTCGGCAGTATTTTTACCTCCACCCGGGTGTACGTATCCTTCAACATGACTAATTACACTGAGGTGACCTGCACATACATGAACCCCCCTCCCCTCCTGCAGCAGCTGCTTTCTCTTTTTCTGTCCGCACTGTCGGCACTTTCCTCTCTCTCTCTCTCACTCTCTCTCTCTCTCTCGCTCTCCCTGCGCTCGTGCATGTCTCTCGCCCTCGGGTCCGCGGAGACGTCGGGGCGTAGTGGGAGTACGTACGCTGCTGTGGAGATAACGGATGGAGCGCCGCGCCTGTGTTACTGTAATGAGGCCAGGGACGGCTTTGTGCTCACCTTGTACTTTTTCTTTCTCTCTCCTGCGCACACTCGTCCCCTTCACTCGCCCCTCCTCCCTTATCTCCTCCATGTGTAAGCCTCTCTTTCGTCCGTCTGTCCTCCACTTTTTGTCCCAATTTAAGCTTCCTCTGTGTTCTGTGTTTTGCAGCTTTTTTTCAGTCTTTTCGTCCTCTAATCCAAACTCCACTCATGACGTCCTCTGGCTTTCTCCACCTAAACACTTTTAAGTTAGGCGTTACTTTTGATGGGGCGGAGAGAAGTGTTCTTGAAAAGTTAGAAAATACCAAACCATTTTCTAACCATCTTCTGTTATTCTAGAAGTAAAATGTTTTTCTTTGAATTTGGAGGGGAACAATTCTCTGCTATGGCTTGAAATGTTACTAACTGTTGGGTCACACTTGAAAATAATGCTCTTTAGTTAAGTATTTATAAGGTGTTAATAAGTACTAGTTATTGGTTTATGAGCACTTATAGTATGGGCATTTACAAACATGTATCATTTGGTATTCAAAATAGTTCATAAAGTAGCCAAATGCTTAATGTTTATTCAATCTTTATAAATAGTTTATTAACAAACCTTATTTTAAAGAGTTACAAACAACAACAACAAACTGGATTGAGGTAAATTAAATTAATCTGCTATTATAAGAATACTATTGCTGCTAATACCTAAAAAGATAAGTATAAAGTACATTGTGAGTATTTCATATTCACGGTCCCCTTCATGTCTTAATATAATTGTCCTATGAATAAGTCACCTTTACAGCTCAGCAGATTCAGCCTTAATACAGTAGTCAGCAGGTTAATTAATTAAGTTAAGTGTAGAAGTCAGCAATTTACAATGAATTTATTTGGTTTAAAACTAAAAGTATCACAATACTTTGTATCGATTTTTGCCAAGAAGTTGATCACGCTATATCACTGAGTGGAACCCTATACTGAATACAAACCAGTGCTAACACAACCAAAACCCAAAGTTGCTGAGATACACTTTTCGAACGTTATCATCAAATTGCCTCATAAATATCCCACTGTAGTAATTTCACATGTTAAATTATGCTTGATTTATTCCATACAAACACTACATTGTAAAACAACCATTCCTTTGCCCTCTCTTCCCCCTCTCTCCCCTCTGTCTCTCCCATGTCCCTGGTCTGTCCCCGGTCCGTAGACCCTGGGGACTCCCTCTGCAGCGGTCCCCGCTCAGGTAGATTAATTACATGCAGGACAAAGAGGATCTGACCAGAGGCTACAGTAATGAGTCTGATTACTCATCTCCAGCCTGTCCAGGGGGGTGTGAGGGGGGTGGGCTGGCCTCTAGGGGGAGCAGAGGGACAGTGGTGTGCAGGACAGCAGAGGACCAGACTGAGAGGTCAAGGGTCAGATGAGTCACTGTGTTTGAATGAAATAAAAGAGAAGAGGAACTACAACTACGTTTAAGATATATATATTGTAGTGTTTTTAGTTTTCTTGTCTTGTGTGGTGTAGGTCATGTTTGACCATAATGAACAAATGATTTGGGCATTAAAGAGAAAAAACGACCATTATGTTGTGATGTTATGTACAGAAAAGAAAATGATAAGATTCAACATCGTGAATTTCCCTTTTAGATATTTCATGGAAAAATACAAGGAAAAATAGGTTTATGCTAGATAGTCGGGTCTGGAGCGACTGAAGTGATCTGGTTGCCATGTAACTTCTGTTATGTCATATTTTTACGTTTATGTTTTATTTTTATAGAAAAAGATTAAATAAGGCTAGTAGGTGATACATTTGGGTTTTTTGGTTTTTTTTTAAGTAATTGCTGCTGTACATGTAATTACAATTTGCCAATTGTCCTAACCTAAACCATAACCTAACACTTTTCTAACCTTAAACTTTACCCTAACATTTTTCCTGACTGTAACTTTTACCCTTACCCTGTCGTTATCTTTCCCATTATCCTAAACTTCATAACTTGAATGACCTATCGTAGCAGTCATACCCGTCCCTCCGGACCTGACACTCTAGGCCCATGCCCCGATACAGAAATCCACTGATCTGTGTCTATTCTTTGAAACATGTTGGTGTGATCCCTCAATTGTCCAAGAGTGCAGGAGTGATCCATCATGGAAAAACATTAAAAACATTATCCAGAAGATTTACTGAAAACCTTTTTTCATCTGTATCCATAGGCAGGGCCTTCAGCACAGTCCGGCAGTGCCGCACTTTGTTGTGATGACGTTTACGGTGACGTATCATAAAGGGGAAAGCGGCACCACAATTTTCCCCCTAGACTTGTTAATTAAGTCATTTATATCAATATTGCAATTTCAAATTTCCAAAATATTAAAATAATAATCCACGGGTGCATAGATAATAACCATAACAGACAAATGCACAATAAGTCTTCTTTAAAGTCAATACTTCATGATGGAACAGCTGGATTTTGCTGTCTGGAATGTTATAATATTGATAATGATTATACAAAAATTCTTCACTTACTTCTTGACAAATTAAACAGAGCAAGACTTTAAAAACTGTGAACTACTTCCAGGAGTGGCCCCACGGTTAAGATTTACCACAACCGGGATTAAAACCCATTTGAAATTGGATTCTATTAGACATCCCACACTCCAAAACAAAGTATTAAGTGGGCCAGCCTCACGCCTTACCTCACATTCTCCCATAATTCCCCTTCTACTCCTCCAGTGTCCTCCCTTCTTCCTTTCTCACATCCTCAAATCCTCTTAAATCCGCTCTGAGTCGGGACTGTCCCAGAGCAAGTGGCTGTGACGTGCGGTGGCTGCTCTCCTCCGGCACGGCGCCCCCTCTCTGCGAGCCTGGGCCATGTGACACGATGAATAAAGCATGAAGTGGCTGCAGCAGTGGGCACAGCCAGTGACAGAGAACAAACTCACCCAGTGTTCAGAGGACACCCGACAACTCCAAACCCTTAAACTTTAATGGGAGGCCACACCGCAGAGAGAATGTTGTGGTGTGACCTGGCGCTTGGGGCCCGGGGCGGGGGGCTTCAGTGGAGATGCTAATAGACTCGACTGCGTACAGCTCATGTGAGGGGTCGAATTGGAGTGGTGGGAAGAAGTGGCAGCAGTAAATCGTGGCATTGTGGAGACGGCGAGTGTTGTGGTTAGGTCCCACTCTTGTAGAGCTGTGCCGGCATTAACACACTGACCTCCTGCGATCCGCATGTTTAATCAAAGACTTTACTGAGCTACAAGTGCACTATTCTGTTGTAGTGGAGATCATGGAATCCACAACAATTAGGTCTTTCAGAAACCGGACTGCCTTTTGGGCTCTCTATCGCCTGGTTCAAACTCCGGTGGATTTGTGGCAAAATCTAAAGCTATCACTGACTGTTCGACATACTTACAGAGGTTGAAATGTGCTCAGAATTTTAGTTTTTACACTGTGACTTTTTTAAACTAGATTTAGAATTGTGTGTGGAGTCTAATAGCACAGCGCAGTGTCATTCGCTCTCCTAAATGTATAATAGAAGCTGAAGATTACACTTACAAGTCATAGCAATCCCTTGTGGCCGATCATGTTCCTTGCCAAGAGTTCATGTTTTGTCTGTGTCTCTTTATGCATCTGTCTGAAGGCAAACTTGCACTATAAACCTTACAGCAGAGTATTATTGGTTAACTTATATCCCATCAGCAGACAGATGTTATCAGACTGGATATATTGATCTTTCTTTGTCTAGACCGACTACTTAATATTATGTGATCAATAGTTTTGTTTTTGTTTTGTTCCAGTCATATAATGTGTCATCGTACATAGATAAACCTTTTTTTTTATGAACAAAACAGGCAGGAGCTCAATGCTTGTGCCAAATACACCCATTTACATTATACACGTTCTTCTTTAAGCATTTTAAGGAATAAGTATTACATATTTGACCTCAATAATGTAGACACGTTCTTTCATTCATTCAAGTAACCGTCTAGAATTGATTATACATGCAATAGGACACTATAATAGGTTGTATATTTTTAAAAATGTATCACTTGTCACGTTTTGTGTCTTCCGAAACCCCCACCTTTTATGATTTCAGCCAAAAATTAGACTTCATTACAAGTATATATATATTTTTTAATAGTACTAAAACTTGAAAAACATGCACCCTCACTGTGAAGGGCCGTATCTCTTCGCACACCTGACGTGTAAATATTCTTGTGGAGGTTCTGCCACCTGCTTATCTTCATGGAGATGTTCTCAGTTTGCGTCGAACATTCCAAAGAATGGCCAAAAAAGTGATTTATCTCCATGGCGAATGTGCCAATGTTTGGTATTAACTTTCCGTCTCTATGGAGTAATGCGGGTGCCGTTACCAGGAATCTTGATAAACTTTTAACTTCCAAAACATGTCTCTTCACTTAAAATTTGTGATCCACCTCATATCCAGACCGGCACCCATAAATATCCAGCTTCAAACCATCAAATAAAAATTTAGAATAAAATACTACATTTCAGCAATTTAGTCCGATAAAACCACCTACTACATGTTTCATAATGCTTGCAGCTAAAAACATCTTCAAAACACCATCAACGCTATTGATTTTCACCCTGTTTACCACTGCTATATACTGTATTTAATATTTGATTCCGTGGACTGCGTCAAGCCTGCAAAAAAAAAAAACCCTGTGCTTGTCTGTTTGAGTAGGTTTTTGTGAAGGCCCATTGCCCATGCGGGATACTCCTGCCCCATCCTCCAAATGCACAGTGTCAGGGAGCAAATTGGAAATGCCATTTTCACTTTGCGCTGCTCCGGATCTTATCTTTTCCTTAGCCTCATGCCGTCACTTAGCTTACGGGTAAATGAATCGCTCCTCTCGCATGTGCCAGTGTCCGACGCCTCTCCCACTCCACTGCCCAGCACTTTTCCACCTTCTATTATGCCTCGTCCTATAGCCACTCAAGTGAATCCCATCTGCTGCTCCCATACGTTTATGAAATGCAGTGATTTTTGGTGAATATGATTTTGAAAAGCAGTTTATTGTCCGCAAATATATTGTCCTGCAGTGTCAAAATTGTGGTGTATGGATGGATTTCCGATGATATCACAGCATTCTACGGGCCTTGTGTATTTAATGGAGATGGGAAGCAGGTAAAATTGCTATTGCTGAGGTGCAGATTTGTGTTATCTAATAGCCTGTTCAAGGCCGATACGAAAATGTAAATAATAAGGTTAATAACGTTTTGAAAAATGGTCTTTCTTTTGTGGATATTACCGTATTCTAGATCAAACTGAATCCAGCCAATTGGTATTAGGATACATTCAAGCATTCAGTAAACCAATTCCTAATCGTGGAAAAAAAAAAAAAGAAATCTTTCAACTGCTGAAGGATATAACAGTCATTGGTTATTCTTAATTCCCCTGTTATGTTACTGTGCTGTGTAAGTTGATGTGCCTCTGAAGGAAGGTTGTGAGGATGTGAAAATACATTGAAAGTAAGCAGACTTTGAGCCATATATAATTACTACTGTTACTGCATTAACCAGCAGTGACAGCTCTTAATGCACTTCCCTTGACACTCTGCTTCATGTACACTGAAGAGTTCTTGGCGACCTGCCACAGTCGCATTTGCATAGCTGTAACATTTGGTTGCATTTAGTAGTTTGTGATGAAATACAGAACAGTACAGTGCTCTCCAATGTTGTACCCATATTTTCTAGACTTTCTGACCAAACTTATTTTGCAGTTTCATGGAGACCTTTAGACAACTTGAACAATTTTCATTTCAGTGTGTCAAGAGAACATACATACATATCCTTTTGGAAGTGATTGCACATCTATATGCAGGAATGTTCCACCGGATGGCATTAAACATATCTTACATACATATTTATATACCTTGGAAAACTTGCACTCAACTGTGAGCGGTGTCGTCTCTAGTCTCTACAGATCTGGCCCATTCGTTGGCCTGGCGATGTCCCCTGCTAGTCTCCGTGAATATTTGAGTAATGCCATACTCTAGAACATTACAGGCTAAGCAATGACATCTCTGTAGAGTGAAGCAAGTGGCAAACCCTTAGACAGTAAGAGATAATATTGTGCGCCTTTAAAATTCAGTTTAAATTCAGTCTTGGTGACATTCAGTTTGAGTAAAATAAAGTTTTTAGCAGTGTTAAAGTTTTCAGTCAACTTCACTTGCCGTTTGCTGAATCCAGGTTTTCAAAAACTCAGATCAGGGTATCCGTCACGCATGACAATGTCTCATCCAAGATTGACAAAGCCTCCTGGACAAGGGTTCAAACATCTCACACATCCCATCTGTAGATTATTGCAGACTGTGAAACCGCTGCCACAGACCATACAGAGGTATAACACATCAGAATGACTGACAGAATGATTGGCAGCTCACTCATCAAGACACCGGCTTCACAAATTAACTGTAATAGAGAAGCCTTTCATATCAACCTCAACAGTTTTTGCTGGCTCGACTTTCAATTCTAGTTTGACAGGTGTTGTGGGAAGGCCTGGTGGCAGAGTGGTTAGCTTGTCACCTCTTGACAAGAGCATTCACAAGGGTTAAACGTGTGGCATCTGTAAATTCTTAATATTATTTTGGAACCATATCTCCAGCTTTCAGCTTTCATATGGACAATGTTTTTGAAATCGAATGACTTACATCTGGAAGTCATTTTCAAGCTGAAGGTCTTGATTTGTCCAATTTGTACTCTACTTAGCTAGGTTGTTAGGAGGTAGGAGTTATAACTGAAACTTGCACTGCCCTTGTTTACTTGTTATGTTACTTTTTGTGTTATTCTTGTTTTCTGACAACATGTGCCTCTCTTCCTTTTGGGTTGTTATATCTTATCGTTCTCTGTATGCATTTACCGCATAGCTGTCAAGTATATGTTTAGCAACAGAGCACAGCCATGGTTTAATGGGGTGGCTGTAAACAGAAGGTAGATTATATCTTAGCCCTGCCTTTCTTTTTATAAAAGAGTTTTCCTTCTCCCATCTTTCAAACCATCCCTTCTCCCTGCGTAAAATTTGCAATTCACCGTCTTCAAATTGTGGCTTTAAATGTTTAACCTAAAGCTGCTGATCACCTAAGTAACTTTTTGCTCATGGGTTTTATGACTTTATCCGGTTATGGATGACTTTGTTACAATTTAAGGCCATTTTATCTCACTTGCTTCAGTCTCTCTGTTTTCCTTTCAATGCAATTTGCCAGCCCTGTTTACTGTAGCTATACCAATCTATTGAACATGACACCTTATCTAACATCTTCCTCTCTTTTTTTCCCAGTACGATTACGAAGGCAGTGACATCAGCGACCTCCCCGTCGACCTCTCTGTGGTGTGGAACGGAAACTTTGTCATCGATAACCCATTCAACATTCAAGGTGCCACTTCACTCCAACCCTGTTTATGTTTTCGTCTCTTCGATATCACTAGTATTAAATTGCAATGTTCCTTCTGTTTACCCATCTGCAATAATTCCTGCCACCCTTCTTGTGAAATGCATAATTGTGTTTTTGACAGGTACCAGAGGAAAGAGGTGAAAGTGTAGCATCCATTTTTGCAAAACACTATAGTTATCTCCAAGCTGGCAGCAATTGACTGGTAGATGGCTGGTGATGATAGCTAACAAATATTCCAAAAACAAAAAAAAATATTAATCGCTGCCGTAAACAAAAGCGGAAGAGGGGATTGGCAGAAGTCGAGAACGCATTGTTGACAGCTTGATGGATGGAGTTGGTAATGACTGCAGTTAGAGCGAACGGATTGATATTGCGAAACAACGCTCACACCCAGGGATGGCATTTATTATTTTAATCTCTGTTAGTGCATGAAGTGGAAAACAATTACCAACTCCGAATTCTTTATCAAGCTTAATAAAACGGGTGGCACAGGCTAATGATTTTAGACGTCCCATTACACAAGATAATATAAACTCCCGAGTGCTACAAATTTGCATCAGGATTAACTAGCTAGTCTTTTTTTTTTTTTTTTTCACAAGCAAAACTCTATTCACAATTTAGCACATTTTAATCACACCTCCTTTGTTTTCCATCTGACCCCATTTCGATAAATGTCAAACATGCGCTTCATTTGCCAGATTAGCTGCAAATTAGTTGCTTATCGGTCATGACCCAGTTCTTATTCCTGTGTTATTTTATTTAAAAGCGTTGAAGATTTTTCCGGTACTGAGATAGAAAACAGGCACGGGGGATTAGAAGAAGTAGTTGGCACATGTTGTCGTATGCTGTTTCGAGTGAGGACTAAATTAGCTCTCCGGAAGTGCTAGCATATTGCATTTAGCGAGTAAACATGACCTAAATGTGAATGTCTGTAGCTGCGTATCAGTGTCACTTTGATTAGGATGCGGCTGCAACCGTGGAGCAAGCCTGACAGGTAGCTGGGTTATGGAGGTGCGTCATTTGCAAGTCAAATATTTACACATACAAGACTACTTTAGAAAGACGATCGCAGCTGCCAAGGAAAGGCTGGATTGTGTCTCGATGAATGAGAGAAAAAAGTTGTGATTTTTTAAAAATAGCCATGCAACTAAATCAAATGTGGCAGTTTTCTCAAGTCCTCCAGCTAACACGGAGCATAATGGTGGTGGTGACTCTGCAAATAGAGTGTTAGTGAACTGACATGTAAATTCTGATTTGTCTTATATGTGCATAGTTCAATGTATAGTTCAATATATAGTTTTGTGTGTAGATCCTACTAATTTGTCTACACCCTAAACCTAAGGAGAATAACAGCAGCACAATGACTTCCTAGAGTTACAATACTTATCATTGAAGTTATGCTGTGAAATAAAAATTAATTCGTAAATACAAGTTTAAGATCTCAATGCTTTGGCTGGAATATTCTGACTTGTAACTTTGCCTGGTGGTGTGAACAGCTTGTTTCCCTGGAGATAAGTTTAATGCCAAACTGTTGACCATTCCATAAGAATAATATGTCCATGTAGGCAAGCAGGTGGCGGACACTCCATTAGAAAAGTTCCATAATGAATCACAACCAAATGAAACCCAAAAGAACAACTATTACAATAAGAGACATTTACTGCTTTTAATTAGCGCTCCAACTTACCAGATTGTGTGTGTGAGCTTTAATGTATTAGGTGTCTTTGCCTCATCTGTCACATTTATCAGGTGCCAATGCTCACCTCTGTATAGACTACTGTCCCACTACCCACATAATGAGAAACGGTGTTAAGCTTACATTATACCGAGTGGCATCAGTGTGAAAGCCCCTTCAAATCCTCCAATTTCCTTTAGCGCCACAGTCGATAAATACAACTAAACACAGACTTACATTTAGGCTGCAAAGGACTACAAACTCCGCTAATACTTTAAGCTCAGAGGAATGTGCCAGAGCAGAAGCCAAGCACGTCTATGGAGTGCAACAGTAGATGTGTGACTGTAGCTCACTTTAGATTTTTAAGTTTTAAGTGACTTGGCCATGTTCTGTATCTGTTTGTCTCTATCAGCCAGAACTTGTCACCTTGACTTACTGAATTGTGTTACATGTTAAAACGCTTTTTACCTTTACACAGAAGCGAGGAGGAGCGGCTGAACACAAACGGTGCCATATACTGCACTCAAACAAACGCACATGTACACACGCACGCTCTATAAACAAGGCATTTCTGTTCTCATGCTCAAAGAGGTGATTGCGAACCACACCAGTGATGTGCGCTGAGTCCTTATTTAGTGCAAGTGATTGACGCGCAAGGAAAGCTGCACTTCTGCACTCCTTGGTGGATGAGGCACTTGCGCGGTTCAAAGTTTGCATAGTGCAAAGTGTAAAATGGTGGCTATTTCCCACAATGCACAGATTTAACATTACTAAAACATAATCATTCTGTCATGTTTTCCAAAATCTCCAACCCTTCTGTACCAGTAAAACCCACCATCTTCCAAAAATGTTAATTGGACGACACCTCTGTCTTATGAGGTGGGAAAGCTATTTTGAACCATGAAGTTTTAGTTTGAAATAAGAAAAATGAAACTTGCCTTATTTGGGCTCTATGCCTTGAGCAGCCGGTCTGAGGGGATATGGCGCCCGAATGTGACAGCTCTGATGTAGA
This sequence comes from Chaenogobius annularis, assembly GCA_015082035.1. Classification (NCBI taxonomy): domain Eukaryota; kingdom Metazoa; phylum Chordata; class Actinopteri; order Gobiiformes; family Gobiidae; genus Chaenogobius; species Chaenogobius annularis. The sequence goes on from BJKM01000057.1 coordinate 2,028,225, forward strand.
TTTGATGTTGTTAAAGTAGAATGTCAGATTTGTGTGACGGTTTCTCCTGTTGTGGCTGTGAAGGCTGAGATTGGCAGGTCCGATGTGACAGAATGCGAGCAGCTGGGTCTTTGTTGGAATCGCGACGCCTCACAAGAAAGATACTTATGGGAAATGATGGGCTGTAAAGCCTAATTTCTGTAAAAAATGTTATGTATCTGTTAATATTTGAGATACGATTATGTACTGATTCATTACGTGAAGTATAGGGAAATATAAGAAGAGTATGTATAATAATAGTTATTATTACTAATTTAGTGCACATTTTGGGCATCAAATCTAGATGTCTGAGCAAATTGTTTTTATTTCTATTTTTTTCATTCCAGTAACTATGGGCTTTGGAGTACAACCTTAAACACTAAATTCAGCTTATACTGCCCTGCCCACAATATCCGATGTCTATGTGCACCAACAAGCTAACTATGCACGCTTTGGTGGCTGAGTGGCTTGAAAGCAGATTTGTGGTCCGGATTACTAATTACTGTTGATATTGGCTGTCCTATTAAAAATCACACATCCCTAAAGAGAGGTTAATATAATAATAATAATAATGGCAGCGTCTATGGCAACTTCCTGAATAAAGTAGATGGATACCACCTGCTAGGTCATCCTAACCAGGCCTAGCTCAAGATTTGGAGGTGGGTCCTGAGAGATTGCTCCAATGGTGTTGAAGGATGGTTCAAAGACAGATGACAAATATCCCTTCAGGGACAATTAACCTAGTGGTCAGCTCGAAGCTTTTCTTTGCATGTTAAAGTTACTTATATTTCTGAGCACGCTATGGTTACTTGGTCATCTTCCAATTGTCCATCAAATCCAATTATAGGGGAAAAAACAAACAAAACAACACAGTTTTTATTCATTGTTGGGTTGGCTTCACAGACAGTAATGATTTTACCCCACAGACATTTTGGCAATGCATAACCAGCATGTCCTTGGGCATGACTCTTACCTGCCTTGTTACCGATATCTGAATGTCTCTCTCTGTGGGAGAATGAATGGGTCAATAACTTCTGGCTTACTTTAGAATGTCACTATAATAGCATAAATACTTGTACATACATCAAAGCTGAAATAGATAAATGTGGGTGTGGGTGGTGGGAATAAACCAAGACTACTTTGTTACAATTTTCTCTATAGACGCATTATAAGACACTTACTTTTGTGTTTGGCATTTAGAGACTTCACACTTCTGAATAGCCACATTATAAAACCATATTCACTAGTTTAAATCTCCTCCTCTCTGTTCTCCTCCATGTTAATCCTTCCTCTTCACGCTGATTCTCTTTTCTCGCTGAACTTCTTTAGCCGTCTGAGGCTCAGCGGCTCGACCCCGCTTTAGACTTGAGATGTTCCTGTTAATTCAATCATTCATTTGCTTCAGATTAATTAGCACGGCGCTGCCTTTAAACCCGGCCCGTGGATAATCTGATTAAGTGGTGCTGTGGACAGATGGAGACAGCCAGGGCAATGCTTTTGAAGTCCATGAATCGGTGGAAGAGGTGGAACAGGAAGGCGAGAGGCTGCTGTGGGAGCTTGTTAAGTAAAATATATGTTCACTGTCAAATTGGAGGTTACTTGGAAAAAAATACTCATTCTTTTTTAATTATTCATTGATTTTAACCATAGATTTCATTTTGTAGCACCTAAAGGTTGAATTTACATCACTTGGCAGTAGGTATGCCACAATACATGTTAGTGTTACAAATATTGTGAGAAGAAATATTACTATTTAACGATTAGTCACGATTATTGACACATAACAAAAATGAAATTCTTGAGTTTCTTTCATTACAATGGTCTAACATATCCTCTGTTCCTCAAGTTTGTGAGCAGCTTTATGAAATTAAACTTTCAAAAGTTAATGTCACATAAATAGCAGTATAAAAAGTACTATTTTGGAGAGTAAATTGAATAAAATGCTTCTTAAACTGTCGCACTGTCATTTCTTTTTTATTTAATTGTGAGCTGAATAATCGCGATTATCGATTAACCTAATAATGTTGACATCCTACTCAGCAGTGCTTATGAGTACATGTATTCAGCATGGTTTATTCATTTATACATTTCACTGAGAACACAACATTAGCAGATTTAATTTAAAAAAAATTACAATTTAAGATAATTTATCCCACATATATCAGATATACATACATATACAGGGATGGACAATATACGTGTATTGCCAAAGGACACAAAAGCAGTGTGCCGAAAGGATAAGGTTACTTTGGCTTCATTATTCACATTTTAACATCTATCTGGAACTCTAATTATGATCCATAGTTGGTACTGCAATATATCTCTGCATTTTGGTCTCAAAGCTCATCAGTAATTTGGTGTGAAAAGGATGGAGTACTCTTAACAAATCTGTTCAAATCATTGCAAATATGAAATTCTAATTATTTGCAGTAACAACTACAATCCTCCTTGTTCCTTTTTTGTTAACACACCAGGCTCTGCTCAGCCCCTCCCTTTGCTCCCTTTCATCTAAGCTGTAACTCAATATTTACCCACAGACAGAATTACGGATTCATTTTACAATTTTAAAGACTTTTCCATCTGCGGAGTCAAGGGGGAATATTTATTTTTTTTTTTTACACAACACATTAACAAATCCTCTATGGCATTAAAAGACACGACCTGTTGGATTCATTTATCTAATATAGCTGGAGGTGGAGTGTTGCATTTGTGTTCATCGTAAAAAAATAAATAAAAAATTAGCTGTTCTTTTCTGGTTCTGGCAGTGGCAGAGTGGAAATAATCAGTGAGAGGTGATTAACATTCATGTATGCTGCTGCTCCAACTCACAGACATAATATACACTCCTGATTACTTTGTAGACTGCTTCCCAAAAAGTTGTGAATTTAAAGAAGCAATCAGGCAACTTTTTAAATTTTAGTTCATGTTAATCTTTACAGAAACTGGATTTGTATTGGCCATTTAGTATCAAATAAAACATTTCAGGCAAACTTAGCTGCAGATGAATGATGGGAGTATTTAGAAGTGGGGTGGTAGAATAAACAAAGTGATCCATGTATTGTTCTGAAGTTGGAATGACTTGAGTGGTATATAAGTCATCACTGGGTCTCATTTTTCAAGTCCATAAACGATCAACGGACTCATTGTGCGGTCCAAATTGTGTTCACAACAAAAACATGGCTCGATTAGCATTGCATTCAGCTTTATTGTTTTGTTTTCATTGTTCTTCTGCAATGCTGACACCAGAGTCAAATCAGTTTCCCCCTTTACAGATATGTTGGAAAAGCATCTATTCAGGTCAAAGGGAGACCACAGCGCTTTCTCTGCATCTAATTATAGAGCGTTTTATTTTCCGTGAAGCAGGAAGTGCACCAATCATTAGCATGCTAATGATTGTTAGCATTACCGTGACTGAAAAAAACGTTCTCTGGTTTCAGACAGTATTGAAAAGCGCTTATAAACCCATTGTGGTGAATAAGTGGGATGCTCAGAAGGCTTTAGGCTGCGAACGATACATGTGGACCACTGTGAATTGGTTCGGTTGTTCAGGTTTTGAGACTGCAAAAATCATGTACTGCGCCTTCAAGAATACTTATCCCAAGGTGACCGAAAGTACTTTGGAGCCAATGTGACCAAAGGCATGTTGAAATGTAAATTAAAGCAACAAGAAAGCATAATATGTCCACTTTAAATACCCAAACAGATAATGTTGAACGATGATAATCTATGAAGCAGGCCTCTTTTATGTGCGTTTTCTACATTTTCTAATATAGACTGTCTCTTTCCTCCCCACTGAAATCCAAAGTACTTTTTTTTAGAATGTTATGACACCACATTAAACCATTCTAACCTTCTGTTGCACATTTGTATTGCTGTTATCTAACCACATCCCCCCTCTGTGTGCCCCCAGCTCACCTGTACAAGTGCCGCGCCCTCCGGGACAGCTGTGGCATGTGCCTGAAGGCCGACCCCAGGTTCGAGTGCGGCTGGTGTGTTCAGGATAAGAAGTGTTCCCTCAGACAAGAGTGCACCAGCGGAGGCAACTCACACCTGCCGCTGACCCTGTCCGAGCCCGGATGGATGCACCCCTCCTCCGGGAACAGCCGCTGCACTCACCCCAAGATCACTAAGGTAAGGAGAAGGTTTATTATTTTTATTGGGGAACGTTTTAAGCAGTTGGCATAGGGTAATTATTTCCAGTGAGGTTTCATTATACAGTGTAACTTTGTCAGTTTGTTTGTTCAATTTTGTAAATCCCCTCTATGCAGCTGACACAGAATGTTTTCTAGCAAATACAGCTTTCAGGATATATTATTAATATTTCATCCTTCCTGGCTGCAAAGATTCTGTGTTTCACCGAAATCTCCAAATATTGCTGTTTCTTTATTGGTAATCGAATGTTAATTTATTTGGTCGAGGTCAATGCACAAAAAACATTAACCTTTTTTAAAAAAAAACGTTCGTCATGCGCCCGATTTTTGCAACAACAATAAAAATCACCGGCATTACTCAGGTAATCTTACACAGCTGTACATGAGGGGGGAGATTTAAATATCGTCTTTGGAACTTTGTTAACTAATATATAAAGAAAGTCGCTGTGGATTTATTTTTCCAGCTTGAACCATGCTTTGAACAGTATAGAGTATGAACTAAAAGTCAAATCACAAAAGACAAATCAACTGGACTTGTGTGTATTTAAAGGTGCTGTATGCAACTTTTGGAGGGTCCACCAACTGCTAATATCCATGGAGAATGTTTCGCAGTATGCCAATGAGCGTATCTATTTCCATGGATACAATAAGGAGGTGCCACCAGTCCCAAGTTACTGGTCAGATCTGTAGAGATGAATTAATGAATGTGAGATAGATGAGTTAAATGCCATACTTTGGGACAATCCAAGCAAAACAATAGCAGATCCATGGAGTCAAGCAGATTGCGGACTCCCACCAGAGATTTTACATACTGCATCTTTAAATGTTTACACCAAAATATATAGTGCACTCCAGCATAAAGAAAATAAAACTACCAAGAAATTACGCAAGTTCTTTTTTAAATAACTTCCAGAAAACATTAGATATCCACTCGTTCCTCTTCCTGTGGAGCATAAACTATTGAACTCCAGGCAGACGTTGCATCAACAAGCCCTCATTTTTCACCACACAAAGCTTGCCTTACAATAACCGAAATAAATCCTTCTAATCACGCCCTTCTCCAGACATCACCTGCGAGGAGGAGCAGCAGCTAGCCTCCTCCAAGCCCCCTGAACCAAGTGGGGGTGCACTTTGAAGCGTGCCGCATCACCTGTGGAGATGCCAGGCCTGCCCGTGCTTGATAGGCCGTTGCATCACTTCACTTTGGTCCCGAAAAGCCTGTGTACGTGTCCCGCACCTGCAATGAGCCCCAGCACCTTTTAATGTGTGACTATTAAAGGAGCAGCGAACAGGGACCTTGAGTCTGCCCTTGGCACTGAGACATATTCTTATTACTCACAGTTACATCAAATCATGCACCCTAACAGAGGTGGAGAGGGGGTTTGTGCAGGCTTTGTTTTAAAAAAAGGTCTTTGTAAGTGCAGTACAGGTCAGAAACTGAGGGTTGACGTGTAGATATTGAAGAGTGCAAAGGAGGATGGGACCAAGGAGGAAGATGAGGAGACATGAAGGATGTGTGTTTAAGGAACCAAGTCCTTGTTTCTCAAGTCTCAAGGAAGCATCAAGTCTGAGTCCGAGTCAAGTCTCAAGTCAATGGCCGACAAGTCCAAGTCAATGGCTCATAAGTCAAAGTCAGTGGCCTACAAGTCCAAGTCTTAAGTCATCAAAAAGTCCAACTTGAGTCCAAGTTAGGACTTGTAATTCCATATCTCTGGAGCTTTTGACAATATTGTTATAAATTGTAACAAAGCATTTGATAATAAACCAAGCAATCTAAATCTCAATCCCAAATGTTCGACTATTTCTATTGTACTTACATACGTTTTTGCCAAATGTCCTATTTGCAAAGAAGGACAAAATCTGTACGTCTATGTGTATATATATATATATATATATATATATATATATATATATATATATATATATATATATATATATATATATATATATATGTATATATGTATGTATGTATGTATGTATATATATATAAAACATTGCTCAAATGTTGAGTCTAGAACTATATGAATGCTTTCATTTATACAGCAGAACATTTAACTAAACATGCAGATGCTTCAAAACTTATAGTAAAAGTTATTATAATAATGATTTATAAAATCAATTGTTCTCAATTTAAAACCTTGCACTTTTTATCTTTGAATGTATTTTCCTTCTCTTGGGGCATTGATTGTATTTTCCAAATTCAGATCCTAATGGTTAAGCCTGTCATACTTTCAGAAATGTCAATACATCATTTGCAAGTCTGTTAGAATTTATCTGTGTTTTTATTGGAGCATTGACTATGTGATTAGAAAGCCCACACTTTTGATTGGACGAAATGGAAAATGAATCTAAACCATGTGGGAAAACTGCACATTACAGAAATGACTTCATTAAAAACATATTTCACTATAGATTATTTGATTAAGGCTTTACTTTCCACACTTTTCAATCAGTTTTGTTTTGAAACAGCAACTTGGAGCTAATGTAAGTTCCCCCAGTTCCTTTCTGCTGCAGTTCCTTCATTGGCCATGTGCTATTACTTACCCTGGTAATCACAGCAGTGGTTAGACAGAGGCACCAGGAGACCGCGGGGGCAGCCCTCAGAGTTGTGGTTACTTCAGCATCAGAGCGACCACACTGCCACAGAAGGACACCACTGTACTTCATCTCCATTAGAAACAGGCTGTGAGGTATTCAGGGCCCGGGCAAAAAGTAGGAACAATCCAGTTTACTTCAAAGTGTCTCCAATAATGAACCTTAAACCACAATAGTGGGAGAGACTTTCTTTGTTAAAAGACTATTACCGGATGGAAGTGCTCTACAATACAAAAGCTGCCTTGTTGCCAGTTTTATAGCTCGACTTAGTGAACAAAACAACAACGTTGTAACTTTTTTTAGTGCTTTTAGTGCTTAAAGTGCACGTGACAAGGTTCATGTTTTACTTATCATTATCTTGCTTGGTGGGATGGAACCAGTGGTAAGTATGTACCATAATGTTACATAAGTCAAGGTCAAGGTTTGTTAAGAAAAGTTTGGGAATATAAATTGAAATATAGGGAATAGTTCTATGTTTGTCATCAATGCACAAAATTCCATCCAAAATCCAGGGACAAAAACAAGGAACACATTTCTGTGACAGCTGATAACATTTATTTTACTTCAACCCTATTTTACAAAATAAGGGCTTTCCTAATCATTTTTAGTCTTCATATAATAACTACAGCAAATTAGGCGAGCTTTAGCCCTTGTATACACTATGGTTGCTAGGTAGCCGTTATGGAATGACCCACATATGTCACATCTGCTGCTCATGCCCAACCAAGAAGTAAACTCAAGGACAAGTATAATCATTAGTGTGTAGTCAAACCTGTTATATGCACTTAGAATTGTATATTTTACCAGTTGTTTATGAATAATAACTTGGTCAATCAATTAAATGCTATTTTATGAAGCTGTAACATTCATGAGTCCCTGCATTACACAGCAAAATAATGAAAGGTTACACAGTTTGTAATGTCTATTGGCAAACACCAATAGTTTACATAATGTCGAGTGGTAACTGCCAGGTTATCACATAAAATGTGTGACTCTCCTAAATTCAAATAGCTATACATTCAACACAGATAAAATACATTTTGTGGAATCTCATTCACAATGTTTGCTTATCATTAAAAGCAGCTTTTGTTTGAAAACATCACAACCTTGTCAACATTACAAGACAACATTGCACACATCTATTCCATAATATTTCATGCTGTAGAGTTACATAAGAATAGATTTACATTGAAGAAGGTCAAAGGTATATTTGTAACTTTTCCTGTGAGGGTCTGCCATTGTCTCCATTGAGGTGATATTTCTTTTCCTGGAATGTCACACCGTAGGGCATTAAACGTATCTATCTCCATGGAGACTAGCCAACTTACAGGTCTGATCTGTTCGGAGGCAACACCACTAACAATTTTGTACACAAAAAAAATGCTCATAATGAAGTAAATGCTAGATTGACAAGTTAAATGCCATAGTGTGAAACATTGCAAGCAAAGCAGTAACAGCTCCATGTAGACAAGTAGATGGCGGGCCAGAAAAGTTACATAATGCACCTTTAAATTGAGTTCAATTGTCGCTTTTGACCCATGGAAGACGCTGCTCTTTCACATTCCTGTAGACGTAATAATCTATACAAATACTATATCTATAACCAACATGGCCATGGCTGCTTGTTGGTGTTCTGGCTCCACTTCTGCTCCTCGAGGCTCATTTTACAGCAAAAACAGAGCAATGCGGTTCCAAAGCCACTGTTATTATAACTTCTTTTTCTCCTTTACTGTGAAGAATGCCTGGTATGCGTGTTTGGTCCCGGCCTCGCAGTTCCACGGTTAGAATTTTCCACAGTCTCCGCAATCTTGACTCCACCACAGAACCCACATAGTTAAAGAAATATCGGTAATATCTGCCCTCACAGCAAAAGCCAGGAAATATGCGATGATAGTAAAGCTGTGCATAAGGACATAATTACATATTTTTATAGTTATTGGTTAGGGTTGAAAGATGATGTGTTTTTGCGTGTCCCGAGCCAAGTCTGGTTTGGAGAATTGGGTCCATTTAGAAGAATATTTTGCCGCTTCCTTGATACTGAAAATATTTGAGGGTTGCAGTCAAAAACACACTTTTTATTTATCCTTTTTAGTTTTACAGAAAGCCCAGTTTGATACAACTACTTTGTCTGGAATACTTAGTTACAGGATTAGTTTATTTTGCAGATTTTAGGTAAACAAGGGAACCCATGGACAAGAACGTCATCAGGAAAATCAAGAACTAGAAGAGAACATACTAGCACCACACAGAAAAGCGTATATGGTCTGCAAATCGAACCAGGAACCAGTGCAACTTTTACAATACACATATTTTTGTTGTTGTTAATTCCTACCAGTTTAAATCATATCATTTATGTTTTCTCAAATTATGTTTCAGATGTATTAATAATTTGAACCCCCCTCAGTAGATTTATACAGAGATTAAACAGCAGCAGAGAGACAAGAGGCTCCTCCAACCTAAACTGTAAAATCCCACAGTGCAGAACGTCTTTTGGACAGTCAACCTTTTGCTGTAAGAGCTGTAAACTGTGGAAAGTCATTACTCTCCTAAATACCTAAATCGAGTGCTTTTCTGTGGTAAAAATGTTCACTTCTCGACTTAAGTGCTGGCTGAAAGAAAATCAAAACTCTACCCACCTGTAAGTGGTGTGAAAGTGTATGCGTGAGGCCGAAAGAATGAGCATATGATTAAATTTGCACTGATGTATTTATAAAATGGAAATATGTTTTAATGTCTTTTGTATTTGACTTCAGAAAGAAAAGCCCAACCAGGGACGGGAGTTGAAAATGACACTTGCTATAACGTAAACAGCCACAAGCTTTGTTTTCGTATATGACTGCAGAATATGAAAATCATCCAACCATCATATATTGCAGGATATGTAAGGATTAAACTAGCCGTGCGTTACTCTGAGTCACATCGGAGTCTAGTCAGTTTCTCCGAGTTGTTTAATCCGCCGTTACCATGGTCCCTCAAACTGCAATAGTCAGTTAGTGAATACCAAAAACTGTTTGCTGTCCGATGGATCTGTTATCTCCATTTTAATTGAAGCTAGTCCCTCCTAACAGCAGCTCATTTGTTCACCTGCCTGTGTGGTTATTCAAACATGACGCACCGCAGTTACCGTTAGAATTCACGCTGACCATGGTATAATGGGTGCTTTTAAAATCCCAGTTGCATATGAAATTACTCAAATCAATCAAAATGACTCGCTTCCTTCCTTGCATCCAAGATCAGATTAAGGAAATGTGTTTATTGCCATTGTCAAAGAACAGGATTCACAAGCTTGGAACTTGCTTTGGCATTAAGGTGCAACATACAGCAGTCAATAATAATAGTAGCAAAATATATCAAAAAGCGCATTCTTAAAATTTAGAATTTACAAATAAAAGAAAATTGACTTGGTCGGAATATATACACAATTTACAGCTGGTCGGAATAGTGCAAAAAAATAATAAAAAATGAGCAGGGCAATGAATGGTTGTTGGTTTGAATAATTGTTGAAGTGGCTGGGCAGTTTATCTGATTTTGGCTGGGCAATTAATCAGATTTTAATCAAAATTAAGATTCGGTCATGTCTAATAGTGATAATAATGATATTCTCTGTCAGTAAAAGTGGGCAGAGTTTGGACTTTGGAGGAAGAAATTTGACTATTTTTGTGTTAAAAAGGCACTGATTATAAGTCTGCCTTTGCAAAATTAGATAAAAAATCGGGATTGATCAATATGAGGGAAACAAACGAGATGTGATTCATTTTATTGCCAAATCGCCCAGCTCTTTTTCGCAGTGGCGCTACAGCTGTACAGTATCGTTATCATGCTTTTGTTACTGCACGGAGTGAAGTCACACAAAGGCATTTGACGTTACACAGACATGTACCGCACGCTACTTGTACACCCCGATCATGTATGCAGCGTTGTGGTTTTAATTGCGCTCCCTCGCTCCCTGTGATGATTCTGCTAATCCCTGCGCCAGCCTGAACCGCTCTCTGTCCCCCCCGGCCGCTCTGCCGGTTTGTCTCTCCTGCTACTGTTTACGCCCCGCGGTGGGATTCAGCTCTGCACTCTCATTCATGCTCCGGTCCTCGCTAACCCGCCGAGAAAAAAAAAAAAAAAAAAAAAAAAAAAAAAAAGCTCCCATATTCCACAGTGGGACATCTGTTGTGCATATCACGCCCCTAAGCATCATGGTAGTAGTTGTGGTCAGTGTTTACCAGGCTTTTGTGTTCTTGTGCTGAGGCTATTCTGGCGCTGGAGGTCCCAACATGAGTCAGCTTCCAAACGGCCTTATCCCAATCCAGGCTGGTCCCCTCAGGTTAGAATGGGCCCCGCTTTGTGCTGCTGCCTGGAATCTTCTCATGCAAACACTGCTTGCTCTGGAAGTGTGGTAACTGCTGGAAAACTATTGGATTTGGAGAATTACTAATAATAATAGTGAGTTGATTTATTTGAGCAAACCTGAAGAAAAATAAACAAAATCTGGCCAATGAATCCAGTGTAATAGAGCTTTAAGTTGTGGAAATTGGTTAAACCGCCGTTAAAATTCCTCATTTATTTGATCCAGGGTGGCAAAGGGGTTTGGTCACAACGCATGTACTAAACCCTCTGTCATCACTTAAATCCTTCTTTATTGGTAGAATGCAAATGCACAACAGCAACTACACAATGTCAAATTTGAGTGTTACAATTAGTGCGAGGAAAACCTGATCAAACAACAATGAACTCATTACCACTTTGTAATAGCTACACCTTAATTAGCCTGAATCAAGCGTGAACAAAGACATAAACCTCAGTAATTCTTTATAAACTCTATGTTCATTAGGAATGTATTTGTCCATGTTTTATTAAGGCTAATAAAACAATGTCTTTTTTTAATTCACTTTTATTCACATTGTCTAATGATTTCCCATTCCTCCAGTATGCGACTCGTTTTATGATTTTTAAAAACATTTTTTTATTGTAAACCTAGAGACAGACAGATAAAAGGCACTGTACATGTTGGTGACCATTTTTGGAGTATAACTCATAGAAAAAGATAGTATAGATTGGAATTACTTCAATTTGATTCTATTATATTGTAACCTGAATAATCATGATGATCAGTTAACCAAAACAATCTAGACATCCCTAACAGCAGAAAACACTTCATCAATCACAGTCATGGGAGAAATAGTCAAGAGTATACACACTGTACATGTTCAAGAAGACATTTCCCTTTTGCAAAAACCGTTAAGCTCTGGTGGTGCGGTGATAACAACTCGGCCCAAACTAAACCGCTCATTTAGCATGTTAAGAGCTGGTGAAGGGAACATAAAGTGGTAACACAGGTGGTTAGGAAAAAAGACTACTTAATTTGTCAAGGTAGAAGAAACTCCAGCACTGTCTTACTCTTTAAGTGCTCATGTGTTACGCTTTTCGACTTGGTTCCAATGAATCAATTAAATCACTGTTCAAAGCAAGGGAGCACAGACCGAAATATTCATCTCCCCGGGAATATCTTCTTGGCCAAAAAATGCCGTGCCTCAACCTGCCGTATATACAGAAGATCACCAACCTCCTGTTACCATCAGTCGTGCGTCTTGATTCTGTCATTCCTCATAAACTTACTCCCATGCTCTTCTAGTCCTCAGTGGAGCTAGCTAGCCAACCCTGCAGCTCATAATCATCTCCCTCTGCTTGTTAGGTCCTGGATAAGCATGTAGAGAGCGTGTGACAGCCGCGTCCATCCGTCATGCCGTTTGTTTTGTCACCGCGCACCTGTCCCCGTTACGCACCATAATCTGCCCACATAAATCACATTATGTTTCAGAGCAACCGAGCGTTACGGCGCTGCAGCCACCGACACGAAGCCAGCGCGTAATGACTTTCAATTAGGAGGCTGCGATGCTGGAGCGTGCGTGGTTTAGGCAGCGGCTGGTTTTGTCGCAAGTTTTTTTTGTGGCTTGAAAAAGTGGGTCGTTTTTCTTCATTATGACTTCATTTGATTTGTTTACAGTGTGTGTATGGTAGGGCCATGGAGCAGTCTTGTGTTTAGGGGTCACCACTCTGCAGCGATTTCTTTTTTTTTTTTTTTACACATGTTTTGGAGTCTTATTTCACAAAAATGCACAGCAACCAAATCCTCCAGGTAAGCTAATCATGATCACGATTCTATCTCACGGTTCTTGGGCATTTCAGACCCCTTCTGCTTCAGCATGAATGTGAAAACAATGTATATTTGAAACTAAAACAATGTCAAAGAAAATGTTGACAAATAACTCTATATACCAAGTTAGTGTTTTTATCATCCAGGCTAACAAACATAAAAAAAAAAAAGGTTGTGCACAAGATAAAATGTTTTACACCTGACCCCTGAGGTTTTTTCAACGCTGAATGTTGTGATTATTTTTTAAACCTTTTGTAACATAAGGCTGGGTATTGCTTTGTACCTCACAATACAATAAATAACCCAATACAGGGTCGATGATAGGTATCCCGATGCTGAGCTTGATACAATACGTGTCTGTTATATGAATCGCTTTTAACTGGTGTTAAAACTGTACTAAAATGATGTTTTTATAATCTAGAATAACAAATTGCATATGAATTTTCCTCTTCACAATCCTCCTAATATCAAAAGACTATATTTGTCTTATGAACAAGGCTGAATAGGTAGTTTTATCAAATCTAACCAGTATATATCTTTTTTTCTGTCGCAGTTGTTCCCTGAGACGGGGCCTCGTCAGGGGGGCACCAGAGTGACCATCCTGGGGGAGAACCTGGGTCTGCAGTTCAGGGACATTCAGATGGGAGTGAGGCTAGGGAAGGTGCCATGTGTGCCCATCGAGGACGAGTATGTCAGCGCTGAGAGGTGGGTAATACAAATGCGCAAACTCTGCTAAAATGATTTTGAATTTATTTTGGAGATGCAATGATCTTTTCATTGTGGTCTACAGAAGTTTGAAATAATACGAGTGAACATTGGTTGAATTGGGTTTATTAAAAAAAAAAAAAAGGTATTGTATGACACTGAATTTACACTGATAGTATGTTAATATATTCGTGATTTGATAAATCTTTTTCTGAACTACACATGCCGTGAGTTGAGAGAAGAGGCCTCACAATGACAAAGACAAAGCAAAAATCTCCCCAAAATGAGATAAGAAATGTACAAAACCCGTGTTTTTATGAATATTATGAATATTCTTGAGCAGCATTAATCTTGCCTGATGCAATTAAAACACAGGTTCTCTATTGTTTATCCTGAACATTGATCATACATTTGTCATTTTATATAAACAGACTTAAAACAAGTATTGACATCTTATTTGTTGTGGTCATCTCTCTTGCTGTATTCAGCAGCGTAAAATCTGCCCCCGAAAACAATTAAAATCAATCCTACATTGTCTGCCCCCAAACAGCTCTAGATTTCCACAGTAAATTCCACCATTGTTCCTCTTCATTACTCCTTGCCTCCTCTCTGCTTTCATTTCCTCCTGCCTCTGTCCTGACATTTACACGTCTGGCTTCTCCTGCACGCCTCAGGGATCGGGTTCACGCAGATCAAACAATGTCTGTGTAGTGCACTTAGTGGAGAAGTGAGGCGTGCACCTGTGGCCGCCATCTTTATTCAAATAAACACACATGCATCACTTCCTCAGCACCATATTAGGCAAGGGTTAGCGTGTGCCATGTTAAAGTCGGGATTCTATTGTGTCAGATTTTCTGCAGCAATGTGCGGTACATCCAATTGTCATGTGACTGAACATTGATTTCATTGTGCTGGAGACGTAGTGAATACAATGGGGACTGCAGAGGAGAAATGTACAAGAAACTGCACTGCAGCTACAAGCATGAAATGTACAGGAAGCTCTGTCTTGAATAGAATAGGTAAAAACAAAGCAAAAGTATGTAAAAATGGTCATATATGTGTTGATTATTAAAGCACTGACTAATACACACATACATAGTCTTTATAGCACACAATAACCACATTTCGACTGGTTCACTTTGCAGCGGATTGGTACACTCCGAAAATGTCTCCACTGTCTTAAGTGAGCCGTACCGGTCTATTTAGGCAATCCCAAGGGGGCCTCGCTTCCAAAGGGTTCCAGCCTGCTTTTGGCTCCCAGAACGCTTTTGAGCAAAATGATCGGATTATACAGAAGGCAGATTTAGCTGAAAATAAAACAGGGAAACATGGTTATGTCCTTTAATCTAAAAATGTCAAAACCAAAATGTTTGCATATAAGCAGACCTTTATAAGCCTGTGAGTGTGATGCACTACCTGTTATTTGCATACAGTTATCATAACATACACATCATCCCTCCTCTGCCTCCAGAATCGTGTGTCTGCTGAACGATGCGACCGGATACAGGGTGCAGGAGGCTCAAGTGGAGGTGTGCGTCCGAGACTGCATCAGCGACTATCGGGCGCTGTCGCCTCGACCGTTCACCTTTGTGGTAAGGACAAAGTACATCTGGTGGCTTCTTGCAGTGCCGTGAGTGAGTCTGTTCTCCACATGATACTGTGGGTCCTCTGAGGGCGTCTGTAAAATGTGAATGTGAACTGTGATTGTCCAGATTGTATTCACCATCAAGAGGCAAAAAAGGACTTAGGTAACCTGGAGACTAAAAAAAAAATCGGTAGAAATTGACAAAGGCAGACCCTGAATAAAACTTGCTAGCTGCAATAATATAATATAAGTTATGGCACTAATCACAGACAAGATAAACTAAATGCAAATATATTTAATTTAATTAGACTTCTACAAACTGTTTTGATCCTTCGGGAAAAGTGTACAAAGTAGTTCAATTGTATGAAAAAGCTTTGTCAAAAAGTTAATGAAATATTGATATAACAAATAAATAAACAAATCAGCAAACCAATATAAAGGATTTGTGTATGTGCAACTATAACAAATATACATACTATACCTTTGCAGTTATGTATTAAGAGGGGGGTAAGGGGTTGTTTTATACTAGTAGTTTGTGAACATCTATTTCATCTTGTTTTACTGCCTATACCAACCTCTATTGTATTAGTTTTACCCTGAACCAATACCACTGCACAGACTATATATACCTTTGTTGGCCTTAAAACATAAATTACGTATTTCTTGATCATAGTATTGTTATTGAAGCACCACTAATAAACTAAGTGTGCACACTTAAAAAAGGCTGGTGTAATCCCTCATTCATCCAGGAGTGGTCCACAAAAACATTGTCCAGATAACTAGATAACATGAAACCTTTTGTACCACACGATTAAAACACTAAACACTGCTGAACAGTGCTCTTATGAGTGCTAAATTAGTGGTCTTGGATACAATACACATTGGATGCAAGACTACAGTATAGAAGTTATCCAGACAGAAGTGATTTGACCTGTTCTCTCCCTGTCACTTTTCTCTCTGCTCTCCCCAGACTCCCTTCTTCACCCGGATCCAGCCTTCCCAGGGGCCCATCTCTGGAGGGACCAGGGTCACCATCGAGGGAGCCTACCTGAACGCGGGAAGCTACGTGACTGTCAACATCGGACAGCAGCCCTGCCACTTCAAAAAGTCAGTTGTTCTCCGCACTACACTCACCACGCTCAATGAAATGTTAATGAGCCTGTCAAGAAGCTGGGTCATCACTGGAGGAGAGAATCACAGAGGATGTTACAGCCAAGAGACTATGGCCTGTTTTATCCTCTTGTTTGTGATATGAAATCTGAGGGAATTCTTCTTCCTTGTGCGCCATTTGTGCTCAACCAAGACAAAAAAGGTCAACCACTATCCTTTTTATATAGCACATTATGTCCTTTGGGAATTTGCATTATTCTTTGTAATAAATGTAGCTCTACTCGGAATAAGTTATTAATGATTCATGGGGATTTGTTAATTATAGTTAGAGTTAGGATTGCCAAGTCTCGGCATGCATGGAAATAAAATGAAAAACAAAATAATAATAATAATAATAATAATAATAATAATAATAATAATAACAATAATAATAATAATAATAATAATAATAATAATAATAATAATAATAATAAAGCAGGATATAATGCAATAAAGCTATTTCTTATCAATACAAGATAACTAAGTTTGCACATTATTCTAGAAGTCCTTTTAAGTTCTAAGGAACAAAAGACAAGATCATTAGTCCAGATATTGACCCTTGGGGAACACCATTAACAAGCAAGTTACAATATAATCAACTGTTAGTGAGAAGATGAGAAGTAAAATGATCTCATCAAATGCACTTCAATGGATCATGTATTTAATGTTTGTTATTCACGCTATCTGGTGTTACAAATTACTGTATACACTCCCATTTGCCTGTAATGCAAATTCTGGGTTAAAATATTTTTAATATGCAATTCCTCAGCCCTAAATCTATTTTCAAATCTCAAGTGTAATGCTATTTCGGATTGTGGCTGCTGATACTCACGTAATCATAAATCATTTCTGTATGCTCCTTGTTCCTCACCGGTAAGCACCTTAGCTGAGTATCTCCTTGTCTCCCCTCACACAAGCCTCCGCTAATCTCATGCATTAAAAAAATCCAGACTATCTCCACACTTGTGCTGCGTGTCAAATGAAGGGATTAGCTTTTTGCAGCTAATCTCTATTACCGCCAATGCATGTGCTAGCTTTGATGTTTTAGCATTTCACATTTCTGCTCACAGTAATCCAACACACGCCGCGGAGCTCTTGAGCTGCGAAAACTCACTCCACACTTGTACTGGATGGTTTGAATGGGGTTGCTATGGTAACAACCTTAAGAGAGGAGGGGGGAAGTGGCTTGTTTCTGTTATTGCTGTTGTTGTTCCCAGTGGGATTTCTATGGCAGGCTATACGTGCGCAGAAGAATGAACGCTGCACATACTTAAACGCTGTGAAGTCATGGCCCAGAAAAAGCAGCCGCCGTTCAACTGTGCTAAATACATATTAGATAATGTCGCTGCCGGGAAGCACACTCCAGAATGCAATTGAAATGCTATTTTGCCCGCGGGACGTCCAAGCACTCGCACTGATACATGCTCACACTTAAAGAATGGGACGATATTTATTGGCATTTTTCACACCAGCTCAATAAATAATTAAAAAAAAAAAAAAAAAGATGGAAAATGAAATGTTGCGACTGAGATTCATATGTATGTTACTTTATGAAAGCCAATAAAATGGCATAAACAAGTGTGGAAACTGAGGTTAATGGCCAGTGTCACTTCAGCATAATGTGGTCAGAACAACTATAGAGTGGTGCTGTTCATAGACTTAAAGAAGAGCGTGTAAATTCATTTAGTATGAAGAAGATGAACCTGATAGGTAGACAAAGTGGTATTCGGCCGTATTGGGTCTTCTGAGGAGGCGTTCGGCTCTCAGGCTTGTATCCCTTTCATAAAAGATAGTAGGAATGACATGTACAAAAGAGGGAAAGGCGAGACAGATGCGTAAACAAGCAGACGAAGAGGAATGGAGCGGGTGGTGAGGACAGGAAGAGGCATGTGCGAGCGAGGTGTGGTCCTGCTCCTGAATTTAAGAAAAATAAAAACTTATCTTCATCGAGTTACAACATGCTGAAATACAAGCGAAGGACTCATGTTTTGAGATATGTCCATGGAAAAAAGTCCATTGGGTTGGATTGGAAAAGGAAACCACATTGTAAAGCTAAAAAAAAGTCAGTTTAGCCTGATGTAGACCCACAGTTATGTCATGTCAAGAAGAATACAGCAACAGATTCTATTCTAAAATCAATGCCAAATTAAACTTTCCAGCTTTAGAACATTATTAAATTCGAATTTAAAACATTTGTTTAACACAGCTTCCTCAAAACATAATCTGTTATGTAAATTGTTGTTGTGTCTAATTCATTCAAAGGAAAAGGGGGACAATATTTTACTACTTCCTGGATGGAATGTTTGGCCTCATGTCGGCCAAACTTAATAGAAAATGTAGAATAAGCTCAAACTGAGAAGCACCTCTAATGTGGAGAAGTGGGAGTCAAATTGAATGTTCTGTGTGTGTAATGTGTTGATTCCAACTGGTGTAATGAAAGTAACATGCTGGTTTTA
Source organism: Chaenogobius annularis (assembly GCA_015082035.1). Classification (NCBI taxonomy): domain Eukaryota; kingdom Metazoa; phylum Chordata; class Actinopteri; order Gobiiformes; family Gobiidae; genus Chaenogobius; species Chaenogobius annularis. Next base: position 2,047,029 of record BJKM01000057.1, read on the forward strand.
ATTACTACAGCAATTTCCAGCCAGCAATTAAATCAAACACACTGCATTAGAGTAGAGCGGGGAGATTTTAGCCCGTGGTCACTTTTCACCAACCAAACAAAATGTTTTTATCACTGCCTCCAAATGATGTATTTTTGAAGGAAGGGAAATTTGTTTCATCCTCTTGGAAGAAATTGTCAGAGAAACATCCGTGAATGTTATAGAACTGGATGTTTTGTTCCAGCTCAGTGTGTAATGGTTCTCAACTGGTGGGTCATGCAGCCCCCAAAAGGGAAATACAAACAGTTAAATAGATTTTTCTCATTCTGAAAACAGTAATAGTTACATGGTAATTATGATTGAATCCTAAATATTGAAAGACTGCCAAGAATCATTTGCTTGTTAAAAATTGGAAACATGGCTGCTCTTACATTTTCAACATGTATCTAACTTGTCTTTTCCTAACAGTGTGCATTCTTGTCTCCTTTTGTTCAGGAGGAACGCTCGTGAGATCGTGTGCGTGACCCCGGCTGGACTGGCCTCAGGAAGTGTATCTGTTCTGGTGGACATTGACGACGCTGAACTCAGGAACCCAGAAGTCAAGTTCAACTACACCGAGGACCCGACTGTTCTGAAGATAGAGCCCGACTGGAGCATCGCCAGGTACCATTCTACCACTGACAACTAGTCACACGTTTATTATCAATGCATTGTCTCTACGTTGAGCTGCCAAAAAGTACAAGAAAATTGAGCTTGCACATTTTTGCAGATGGGATGAGGGTTGCCAGATCTAGTTTAGAATATCCTCCTCATCCTATGGTAATTTTGTGGTTGCCATATATACTCTCCATGTGTAGTGGCTATTTATGGGTTTTCGGCAACATTTTGAGGACGTTTTACCATTTGAATATGATAATAATATAAGATTTTGTTTTGAATTGTTAAGAGGGATAAAAAGGAACAAACTTTAGCAGAAGTATACAGATTTTTTTACTTGTTATGTTTTGTAAACCGTTTGAATTTCAGAATATAACAGTTACATACTGTCAACATCACTGTCTTTTTTGTTTGTTGAGACTGGATGTAGACTCCTATTTTTAACGTTAATTTGCAATCCATGCACCTTTACAATGCATCGTTACTGTCATTGTCCCTCGCTCCACATTGGTTTTGTTCTACAAGAATGTAGCAACAACTATAGTTTTGTCGGAACTTTGTTTGGTCGGAAACATCTGTGCCTACAATTCCTCTCAAAGTAATACATTAAATTGAAAAATAAAATAAAAATAAAAAAGATAATATAATCCAAAACAAGAAGGCAATTTTTCAACCATTTTATTTGGTAAAATACGAAGTCACATCCAATTACGACTCTAATGTGAGTGCAAAAACATGCGGCCAGTTCATGGATAGCTGCTCTGACAGCGACTTTGATGAAGCTAAATTGACGCCGCCCGGTTTTCCTCAGAGACATTTTGCACCGTGGAAATCGGCAAATGGGCGAATTTAAGTCCGTCAATTTATCCAGATCATTAATTGTTTGAACGAGGCTTGTGATTGAGGAGTTCGCCGACCAGCTGACAGCCAAGAAATTCATTTGGTAATGGAACGTAACTTTGCTAAGTGTTTCGGCGCCCCGTCCGCCCACAAACTGTCAGGAGGTTTAAGGCAGTCGCGGCTAAATGAAGGAAGAGCTTCTACTAGTCAGCATCGGATATGACAGGAGCATCGCAGGGGAGTAGACCCAGCCAAAGAGTTGCACATTAAAGGGATTTACAGGCAGGGAGGCCGGCCCAGGCTCGCTCTCTCACTCTCGCTGACACATACACACATGCTGTATTAGTTGAAGTGATGGATGCCAACTCCAGAAGTAGTTCTTAGTTTCATGGCTTGTCTGAAAATTCTCCAAAGGTGGGTGGTTTTCTCACAGGAGAGACTGGGACCTTCAGCATAAATCTGATAAGTTTAAACATTTGTGGTGTTGGCTTAGTATACATAAACGTAATGCACATAATATGCATCATTTCCAATAGCTTGTGAGAACAGTGTTGTTGCCTTTTGTCGATTACACTGTTAGACAAACTTTATTTTTTCTTTGATATAATGATAGGCAGTACACAATTGGATATCAATAATGTCATGCAAATATCAATACTCATTAACATATGCACATTTTAAGGCAAGGAATAGTGTACATTGTTGAGCCATTTATTAGTGTCAAAACACCTTCGCCAGCAGCATATGACCTGATGATCTGTGTCAAGTGATTTGTTGTTCATGTAGAGCACATTTGAAACCCTTCTTTAAAGAATTATTTTGTTTAGGCCGGGTAAAACTATTTTGATTTATGCATTAATAATAATACGTCAACAAAAAAACTCTTGCATTTAGATTTGGACGCAAACGTTTTCTGGACATACAACAATATTTCTTTGCTTATGAATTTTTCCGTTTGACACTTTGATTGTTGGTGGTTGGTCGGAAATGCCATTGGCGCAGATTGGCTGCCACACTTCCATTGTTATTCCCCAGGGCTGCTGTGGAGGAAAATTGTGTGTATTGAAGAGAAGTTTTACGTGTCTGGAAAAAGACTCGATAAACTAACCATTATATAGTAGAAAAAGATTCAGTTGTAGTCATCTGGACTCTGTTTTAGAAAAAACGAAACGTTTCGACTCTCATCCAAGAGTCATTCTCAATCGATTTCGTTTTTTCTAAAACAGAATCCAGATGTCTACAACTGAATCTTTTTCTACAATGGAATACTCGAATGAGGGATTACACCGACATAACCATTATATACTATACTATACATTTCATTTAGCCTTCTCTGTCAAATGGAAAAAGTTACTGTCCCAGTAGATGTTTTCAATAAATTTTAGGGTTGTCAAAGTTAACGCGTTAACTCGTGTGATTAATCATAGAAAAGTGACGCATTTATCACAGATTGACAACGATTAATCACACGTTTGTTTTGACCAAACACGCTCTTTTACATTACGTAGGGAGGAGGAGTCACAGAGTTAAATTTACACTTAAAATCCATCAGTCTAACCACACAGGCAAGTTTCATTTCTGTCACAGAGCACATGTTCGATCCAGAGCTCATTTTAAAACATTTTTAAAAGCGCACTATGCAATTAATTGTAATTAATCACCTTTCGAAAGTGTGTTTAATCTGATGGCACGTTTTGTTGATTGACAGTATTAGTACATATACAGTATTTTAGGTTAAAAAATTATGTATGAAAGTGTCCAAAAGTAGACAATATTGCTGTATGCTGGTTCAGATACTTGCGCCATAGTTTCTCCCTCCAAACATCGTTCTTTATATTTCTCTGGCACATACTCACCGTTGTTTTGTTGGTTCCTGATTTGGCCTCATACGTGGCGTCGCTCCTGCTTGCTCCGTGCGGTGACTCATCAGCGGCTGGAGCAGGTACACAGACCGGAGCTTGTTAGAGGCCAGCGCGCCTGATTTCTGCCCCGTTCCCTTCACTGTGTGGGACGGGCCGATGGGCAGCTGCGCCCCAATCACCTACACCGCCCCCCGCCGAGCCCGCGTACACCAGTGTGTGTTGGGAGAGAACCAGAAGGTACACCGCAGAGAGAAACAAACAGCCGATTCCCCACAATGCTTTGCGTCTGGGCTCCGGCTCGTCATCAGCGAGCCAGGGCTGATGGTCTTTCTAGGTGCTGCTTGGCGGTTTGGCAGCTAGAGAGATGAGCAGGTTTGAAGTGTGTCTTGGAAAACTTTCAGTGTAAAAAGTTGTAGTATCAACTTTTGTGTTATGATTAGCCAACAAGTTATATATCTGGAACGGATTATAGTGTTGCCAGGCTTGATTTGCAATTTGGATTAAAAAACACAGTAATCCAAAGTTAAATTCCTAGCTAAAAAAACCCCAAATAAACAAGACACACACAAACGCACAAAAAAAGTATAGTGTATGGCGACAGAATTGAACGTATCTTAAAACGATATAATTGTTTCGCGTGCGTCATTGCGAATTGTCCCGAGACACACAAGTCCAAGCGTGACATCATCACACTATCACAGGAAAGGAGGGAACGGTAAAAACAAAAGTGCGATATGAACGCGCAGGGATGGGAATATTCCATTCAGGACAGACAGCACTTCAAAAATAAATCACTGTCAAGAGCACTCGTGTGGGACTGAGCGGAGAGAGGCCGGTGAGACCAGAGAGAGGGAGGGAGGGAGAGAGAGGGAGAGAGAGAGAGAGAGAGAGAGAGAGAGAGAGAGAGAGAGAGAGAGAGAGAGAGAGAGAGAGAGAGCGAGAGAGGGGAAGTAGATTTTATACAGAAATATACAAAACATTTCCCCAAACCTGCATGTTGGCGTAAATAAAACAGCTTGGTAGGAGGCTACTTTAAGAATGTGCCAATCTGTCTATGGGCAAAAACAAAAGTGCACAAAGTTCTAAAGAGCAAACTGTTATATTGAAGAAACATACTAAATTCTTCATACCTTTTAAAACTATTCGTATGTATGTATCGCTTTCATATAAGTTCAATTTCCATCAATGCATTTGCACATCCTTTTCTTCGTACTGGGGAAATGAACAACCTCCTTTTTCGATATGTAGTCCCCCCGAACCTCATCTGCAAATGCATCCGATAGATGTTTTTGATCGACTAAAACTTTCCCAACATTGTGTGGATCTTATCACTGCGAAGATCTAACACATCCAATAATCGAAGAAAACGTTTCCTCCTCTGGTAAAGCTTTCATTTACATTCAGAGGAGACGTGATGAACGAAAAGCAGTAAACCCATTTTTGATAAACATTGCATCATCGGGAAAGTTTTACATTTTGATTATCCAAGTGCATTTTAGTGCTGGAAATGTTCAAAATTGCGTTATGTAAAGGAGGACACAACAGGATCAAATGAAAGGTGAAATTCTGTTTGGTGGAAATGAAATCTATTTTCTTAACACCTGTGCGCCTCCTCCTCACCAAATGTCCAGACCGAAAAGATATTAACACGCCCATGCACCAGTGGAAGTATTTTTCTCAACAATAGAGCGCCATGCTGAGAGAATTTGCACCTAACTCTTGACTGTATATTGAAGTTAAAAACACCGAAATTTGAAAGCAATACATTTCAAGCAACACAATTAATAAACTAAACGATATGAAGATAAGATAAGATAAGATCACCTTTATTTGTCCCACAGTTGGGAAATTCCACTGTTGCAACAAAGGGTACAGAAACAGATTAGGCACAATATAATAATGTTCAAATAATGTTAAATAATAAACATGTTAATCCTCTTACATTTGTATAAAGGTAATATCTTCCGTCATCGCATATTACTAGTGATGAGGGTGACAGTTATGATGATGAAGGTGACAGCTGTTGTTTAGTAATTTTAGTAACTTTAGTTGTATTTTTAAAAATGTTGTATGTATTTTTTCCCTCTTTAGTATTATTTATTGGATTTTCAATTTTCCTCTTATATTTATTTTTCTTCTTCTTTTTTTGTTGTCACTTTACCGCTGTGGTTTTAATGATTGGTCAACTGACTGAACTATGTTTAGTATTGTTTTGCTGAACCTTAAACTTAAAAATAAAGGGTAAAAAAAAAAACAGGAATATAAAACATGCACTGCACAACATAATACAATAAGAATGTATTTTAATGAATTAAATCAGTGGTAGAAGAAATACTTATGTGTTAAAGTACAGATGCAGGGGCAAAAAATTTGTAAAAGTTAAAAAAATAATAATAATGCAGTAAAAGTAATTTAGTTTTTCACACATATTTTGCGCTCTATTAAAACATTAAATGTAGTGATCTTTATGAAGGATTGTACATAATTTGACTCAACAAACTTAATTTGTCTAGTCAGAACCTTGTAAAAAATGTAGTTAAGTAGAAAGTAAAGTTACCTGCTCTCAAATGCAGTGAAGGAAAAGTAACTGATTTAAAATGTATTTAAGTAAAAAAAAAAAAAAGTGTTCCTAGACTTTTACTTTTGTCCTTTTTACTTTCCACTGTTGGGTGAAATTGACAAAAAAAAAAAACTTAGACTGACATGCACCATTACTTAATATATAGTGGAAATTAGCATGGGAAGGTTTGACTAATAGGATTAAATTCAAGTGAACACTGTAAGATTGCCATTTTTGATACTATGACAACAACAAAAACTCACACTTTAGTCAATTTGTACTAACAGAGAATGAGTTTCAACACTTTACAGGTGCACAATAGAACTTTTCTGGTGACAAAGGTTATGCGTTTTAGGCAATCGAAACACATGTAATTAAATAAATACAAGATCAATAAGATGAATTTGGAGCAACACCTTTAAATCTTTAATGTCACTGGAACACAATTGACTTTTTTTTTTTTACATCAAATATTTTCCCAGGACAGGATTTACAAAATGTTAAATGCACCAATTGAGAGCAAAAGTCAAAACTGCGTAATAGATGACACAGACTTAAAACAGGAGTCAGACAGGTGTAAAATGAGAATAGTGAAATGTCGGAGGTATCCAGGAGGTCAGATAAGGATCAGGGCGAGGCTGTGAATCAAATGGAAGTGAAGGAGAGTTCTGCTCCTTTTACAAGAGACCGGAGCCCACCGCAATATCCTCTGCCATACAAGACTTTTATTTCACTATAAGTCTTGGACGTTAAGGCAAACAGGCGCTGCATGGCAATGGAAAGTGGTTCAAGCAGTGTGAAAACTTTTGGAAAATATCGTTTGTGAGTACTGAATTCCCTATTACAGGACCTGGTGGTAAAACTGTCTCATATACTTACGTTTGTGTATTCGAATGTATGCATAACTCTTACTGCCCATGTCAGTGATAAAAAAAAGTGGCATAAAAACATATGCCAAATCAATTTAACTTGGAACATTATAATAAAAACATGCTATATGCTTACTATTTAGGGTCCTTCAGTAGATTAATAGCTCATTATGGTCTTATGGTTTTAGTCTAGTTTTATTAGTCAACTAATTAGCTTTGTATGGACTTCAGCTCAGAATACATTTGCTGGAGTTTTGAGTTATTTTTCTATCTTTTTTTTTTTTTACAATTAAATGTGCCATTTAGCAGTATTTTTAAAAATATATATATATTTTTTTTAATTCCATGGAGTTTGTCGATACTTTATAGTTGCCTAATCAATGCACAGTCTTCAGTTGAGCAAGAGTTTCTTTAGTTGACCACAGTCCTAATAATATTGAACATTGCTTTTTGAATTTCCTGACTTACAGACTTCATTCCAGGCAATGGCATGGTTACAGAACTCTTGAAATTAATGTGCTCCTTTTCATTTGCAGTGGTGGAACTCTGCTGACCGTGAGCGGAACCAATCTGGCAACCATCAGGGAGCCGAAGATCAGGGCCAAGTATGGACAGGCCGAATCGTTCCATGTGAGTATACTCCAAAAATAATGCATGTTCAGTCAGTTTCCCTCCTCAGAGCTTAAAATACTTTCCCCTTATGGTGTGTGCCAGCAGTTACAGCACATTCCACCAGGCTCCTTTATGTTTTTAAGTCTTTACACTTGCACCAGATTGCTTTCACTGTACAGTTTAACAGTTTGTCAAGAGCCACAATTGCTTTTAACTTCTTGCAACCTTCTTGCAACACGTTAATTAAGCTTTTTTTTTTTTATCGTTATTAACCTTTAAACATGCTTTTTTCCCATTTGGAAACGCATTAATATAATGTTCCTTTATAATGCATTATTAAGGACTTTTTTTTTTATAAGCACTTATAAGACTAGCATTTATCTCTTGGTTAGTTAGTAAGCAAACATTTTGTGCATGGTTTATGAACACGCAGTTGGTCAATGTTTTTTATTTATTTATAAGGTATTAAAAGTCATCTATGAATGTTAGTAATTGTAAAAGTGTTTATAAAGTATTTATTAACGCCTTATGAATAGTTTACAAAGAAACCTTATTTTAAAAGTGTTACCTCCATTTTAAATCATGTAAGTATTACATGATTAAGTATCAGTCAGGCAGCTTAGGGAAATACCATGGGGGAAAAAACAAAAGCTAGTTTGCCCCGACATGTTAATGTGAACATGCGGTTGACTGAGCGCCATTTTGTGCAAACTAAGGCTTTGATGTATTTTCAAGAAGAACAGGTTCTTTTAAGTTTGCCTTATTAACTTAACGGAGTACAAAAGCCCAGTAATACGCAGTAGAGAACCTTTAACAAAATCCAGGACTACGCCTTTAAGAACGATCCGAAATGCGTGTAGTGCAGAGAAGGTGGCAGACAAGCTGTAACACTACCTGGGGCCAGAGCTGTTGAAATGTCAACGCTGTGCACAAGTGTCTCCAATAAAGAGTGTCAGCAGCACTAAGACAGAGATGTGAGGGCTTTTATTAGATACACTCTTTACACGCCTCTCCTTTGTCTCCTACCACACTCGTACTGGAGGCTTAGGAACGCAGTGTGGAGCAGGACTAAGCCGCTACAACTACTCTGTGTTCTGTTACTGATGCATTTGATTGTCTGTTTGTGCTGACAGAGTTTATAGCGAATGACTCTTAAATCAAAAAGCAGGATAATATACTCATAAATGGCCCAGAAAGGAAGGTAGTGGTGTTGAAGATAACAGAAGAGAACATTTGTTTGTCCCACAAGCCCAATCATAAGTCAAATAGACGAGGTTGATTTGCCAAAAATGCATAAAATGGATAAATACTTCATTGATCGATTGAAGGAAATTCAAGTTCAGCTGCATAAACGTTTCCCCTTCGCTTCCGAGTCGTCTTCGTGTCTGAGTCAAACGTTTCAGTGCATCTTAGCAGGAGGATCTGCCAGGTAGGGTCAGCAGATCGTGTTGTCAGGGCAGTTTGAGGTGAGTAACAGCCCTCAGGACAAAAAAAAACCCGCCTTGTGTCGTTTACCCCCGGGCATCACAGTGTGCCTCATCTGTATCCTGCATCACGACCAGCGATCAGAGGAAGCCAGGTGAACTCTGAAGACACAGCAGGAAAATACTCTGTTGTTTCGGATGGTGATGAGATTGACCAGTCCCTCAAAGTATCTCCTCTTGAAGGTCTTCTGTAGCATTTGGAGTAAAAAGTAAATTCGTCTAGGAAAGAATATGGATTGTATTGCGAGTTATACAAGTACATGTACATGCAAAACCAATGACCAATTTTTAAGCATTGTATCAAAAAACTGTCAGATTGGGCACCTGGCAAGACTTACTGTTTTATTTATCTTATTTTTAAATGTTCTACAGTTTTTTATGTCATCTTGGCATCTGGCTATTTAAGTTACTTGGGTTTCACGCCTTCCCGCAACCCGCTACACTTGTCATTTTCTCACTTTAAACTATAAAAATATCTGTTCCACACCTGCTTACATTGTTTTAAACTATAGCGCAATGCAATACCGTACATTCGCAACCAATGTCAACAACAATACAACACAAAACACCTTTTACACAGCAACTTTCACAACATGGCGTATCTCCTCCTTTTCCAGAACTGCACCGTCTACAACAACTCCGTCATGGTGTGCCTGGCTCCCTCCGTGGCCGATTCCGAGTTGGGATTTGCAGAGACGGGAACGGGCCCGGATGAGATTGGGTTCTACATGGACAACGTGAACGCCTTGGTGGTGGTCAACGAGACTTTCAGCTACTACCCAGACCCTGTGTTTGAACCGCTGAGCCCGACTGGGATATTGGAACTCAAGCCCACCTCTCCACTCATCCTCAAGGTGAGAAATTGACATAAAAGTCTCGTCCGTACACACCACCTGCGGCTTGAGAGGCAAACATACACGGCGCGAAAGAAAGTCAATGGTTCGGCAAGATGTAAAAATGCGAGACGTTTAATGATTGAGAGAATCTATAAAAAGTTACTTTGATAGAAAAAAATCTCGAATTAAATGAGAAATGTTTTACTACTTTATTTTGTATTTAATTTGCTACGAGGTTTGAAATATGCAACAGATATGTACATGAATTACACATTTATTGAAGACATTTGCCTGTTCAATAATTTTTTTGTGCAATTTAAAGGTATATTACGTGCTATGTCTGCATGTAATTTACTGCATGTCCTGCCTTCTCTCTCATCCCATATTTAACACTACTTTCCTGTCAATAAGGTACGGGCACGAATTATTTTTTAAATGAAAAAAAAAAAAAAAGTCAAATTACTGGTGATGGATAGAAATAGTTTTTACAGCTGGACTTACTAAATTACTTCTTTGTAACTGTCTCTTCTAGTTACTTCTAACTTCTTTAACAGAGGATGCATTTCCTTGTTGTTGTATAGGAAATGGTACAGATGTAAGTCTGTAGATGGGTATTTGATATGGCTTACAGATATAATGGAAAATGCTCAAGTTATTGGATACAATAAGTTACAATCATGTAAAGTATGAATCCAGATAGAGTTAATCAGGAATCAGGATATATTTATTGCCATTGTCAGTGAACAGAATTCACAAAATAGGAACTTGATTTGATGACAGATGCGACATGGAAAGACATGTAAAAGAGCACCAGTCACCCGGGCAGCTGTTAATCTAAACAAACTTCAATCAATGTTGAACGATGGTTAACATTAGTCGATACAATCTATTTGTCCAAGAGTAGTCGTATGATAAAAAGAAAAGTTTCAAATCTGATCAAATTGATAATGGCTTCCGGATGTTAGCTGAAACATTATGATTTCAAAAAACATTGTCTAGATGGTTGACAATGAAACAAAAAAATGGTTGGAAAAGTAACACACAAACATTATAAGTGTTACTAGACGACGCTTAAACAGACACCCCTAAAACATGCATAGCCCCCATTGTGCATCTTCTTCAGTTCAATGTCAAAGTATTGACCGATTCTTGGTGCTGTATTCTGTCCGTGCGGGGCGCCGGTCGACACGAGCTACATTTTTCATTCTGAACTCGGCTTATACCTGCCGCTTTTTTTTCTCGCGTGTTTCTTCACTTTCAAGTTGAGCCTCCAAACATATCGAACCCATTTTGTATTTATAATGACCGAACACCCCCAAACACACCCAAAGCTCCTTCTCCTCGCACTGCTGTGCAAAACACTTCAGCCTGTTTACAAGGTCTATATACACTTGTGTTGAATTTATAATTGAAACTTTTCACCTTCCAAGGCCAATGTTTGTCCTTCAGTCACTCCTTTACCCACTTTTTTGATCCCCCACAGCCTGAAGCCCACTTAAATAACACTCCATTCAGTTGATGTAATTAATTTCCTTGTACTATTGGCCAGCACAGGTTTTGTTGGTGCGCATTTCCATTCAGCGCCACTGGACATTTGTTTATTAGTGTAATTGTAATTTTTCAGGGTTATAAATGTGCGACCCTCTGAAGCCCAAATTTATTCAAATATGAAAAAGCCTTTTTAAGAGTGTGTTTCTTCTTCTTTTATCTTCATGTCCTTGTATTATCCATCTTGTATTAAAAGCAAAGATCTTCCAGCTTTTTAATTTCTGATACTGATACTTTGTATATCTGATACCAGTGAGGAAACTGAAATGAGGTTCAGCATTTCTTTCCCTGAAACTCAAAAAATGTATTCATACCACTGATCTAATTATGTTATGTTATTCAGTCATGGAAAAGCAAGTTCAAACATTTATCTTTGCTTGTTACACATACTACCGGTACTGTTTTTTTGTTTGTTTTTTGTTAACGGCACAAAAGCTTGATGGCATGAAAACCTGATGCTATAAAACAAATTCTGATATCGGACCCAGTACCAGTATTGCATCGGTGCAAATGGCATAATCCATCAAGTATTAGGAATAAAAAAAATATATATATATTGATATATATATATATATATATATATATATATATATATAAAAAATCTTACTTTCTGTACTTTTTAGGACAACAAATGCTGTTGATGTGTGGCGTTAAGAATCTGATAGATAATCTCACACATGCATAAAACACATATATATAATATATTTTTTTTTTTTCCAACATTTTAAAACACAAGAAAAGGAAACAAGACCAGAGAGAACACATGAGATAAAAAATACATTTACTATAGAAGAAGAAAAAAATAAATACATTTGAAAACAGAAAGTCCAAAATAAACGTCCCATTTGCTCCAAAGTCAGACACATGTGTCAATTTTCAAATTCAGTCCAAGTGTGATTGTTTTTTTCTTTTTTCTTTCATTTTCCATATGTGAACGATAATGTCGGTAGTATAGCTCTTCTAATGTACTTCTACACAGTGCTTTAAGTCATGTACAGCCTATCTCCCTTCCCTTCCTGCAGGGCTCCACATGGCGCCCCGTACCACTCCCAAAACCCATAAGCTGCCTCCGTGGCTGTGTAAATCTCCCTTTCATTCCTGTATGGAGCACACCTGACGCCTGAGATTGGAAATTAATTGCGTGGCGAGAATCCTCCAGAACGGCTCTCCCCTTTAATAAATTGCATTTTTTCGTCCATCTCATCAGGGCTCCCAACAAGCCAAGCAGGAGATTTGACAATTACCCAGAAGCTCAGTGCTAATAAATGATCATTTAGGAAATAAATGGCAGTGGTTACCCTGCTTTCAATCTCTCCATGGCAATAAACATGCTCCCATGCGCAAGGAAATTGATTGTGTAAAATGTATACGTGACAATAGATTCTTCAGGCCTCTTATAAATGTGTTTTTTCACGCTTTAGACCTTTATCAAAGCAAAGCCGCATTCCATTCAACTTGAAATGATCACTCGTTCTTGCGTTTTAGTTTGGTGAATAATGGTTTCAGTCACATAGCTTTATCATGTTATGGATCCCATTTATAGGGCTATTCAAATATACAATATTTTAGTTAGTTATTTCAAATGTATTTCATATATGTCAGACATAACAGCAAAATACCCCAAATCAAAAACTAGAAGTGTAATACGTAGACGTGTAATACATATTTTTCTCACTCCCTTTTACTTAAATAGACATTAAATCATAACAAAGACTAACATTCCTCCAATTGTATTTCATTTTGAATTGTTAATTGCCTATGAAAAAAAGAAATCAGAAAGGTCAATTTTCCAATAAATGTGTTTTATAAGATTACATACTAGACTATTCTATCCATAATAATGATACAGATTGCAGGATTGGGATTATTATGTTTTATTTTCTGGCCCAAACGCGAGCAGGAACGAAGCTATTTTGTTGTTGTAAATTGTAGAACTGGCACTTCGACGTGTCAAAAAATATGTAATTTATTTATGGTTTAAATCCTCATTTTGTGCATCAGGTGTTCTTACCCCGCAATAAGTGAGAGATTTACCTCCACACTGCCGCTACCTCTTGTATGTTTTGATGTTGCCGACAGTCCCCGCTCCTCCGTCTTCCCTCTCCCTCTTACGTGTGTGGCACTGGCGGATTGGTGTTTACGGTGGTGGCCTGCCGAGTCGGTTGGATTGGAGAGCCGAGTGTACCGGGTCCCCCCCACCGGCAGATCAGCGGGGGGAATCGTCAGCTATCTCCTCTCGCCGCACGCTCCAGCTCCTTCCCCACTCCTGGCTGCCTCAACACCACTTCTCCTGCCCGCATTTGCCTTTGTACGCGCTTCTCCCTCCCGCCGCGTTTTGTTTTCTCGCTGGTTTCCTTTTCATTACTCCACAAACGGAGAGAGCGTGCCCAATCCGAACAAGTGGGGTTGATATTGTTATGGAAAAGAGCGAGCGGAGTGGACAGATGTTTGAATAGGAAAGGTTTTAACGTAGAGAGAAGCGAGGAAGAAACAGTTTTTGTTTTTGTTTGACACCAGCATTGTGTCAGTTGTATAAGGTTTGGGTTATAGTATGCAGTTTGTTTCACTGCATAGTGTGCGTTTTATTGTCAATGTTGGTTCCTTAGACATTTTATCTCAATCCTTGTTTCACATCATAACTACATCAAACAGACTTATTAACTGTATAGTATTGCACTATAGACAATATTTGTTTTATTTTTTACAGATTTCTTTATAACACAAAGTTAAAAACAGATGAATGTATCATTTGATATAATGGAATTATTGACAGCATTATATTCATGAGGATTACAAATTAATAAAACATATTCTGCCTATATTTTCCACTTCGATTAAGCCTTTATTTACTGTGGCTAATTATGTATACATAAGGAGTGAATGCCCATCAGTCATATTTAATAAATAATCTGCTACTCTCCACAACCTCGCTGCTCATGTCATGAGTTCAAATCTAGTAGTAGGTCATTTATTGTCCTCGTAGGGAAATTAGATTGAACTCAGTAAAAAGCATTTAACAAGACAACAGGTCCGTCCATATCAAGTGGATTACATGACATGTCGACAGCTAACATGCAAAAACAACAGAGTTGACCAGAAACCATCAATAAAAAGCTTGTCTTACATACAAAAATAAGATTACTATATTGTCCTGCTCAGACCAGCTGAGCAGAAGTCTAAAATTGTTAACGTTAAATCAAATACGCTGACACTTGGATTACACTAAGCAAATACAGCAGGTCCTCTCCTCCTGCTGGATAACTGCTGAGGGAGATGAATCTTTCAGCTGCAACACAGTATTTAAACCCAACTGATGCAGTGAGTGGCCTCTCATTTTTGAAACAACCATGTGGAAAGACAAATCCCGTGGTTATGGAAAAGATGTCAGTGTGTTTGAGAAGGGTCAAATTATTGGCCTCAAGCAGAGAACCTCTAGGGAGAAGCAGAAACTAATCCACCACAGATCTGAACCCCAGTGAGAGTGTTTGGAGCTGGAGAAGGCTTTGTGCAGCGGCCCCTCTCTCCCTAACTATGCCACAGCGAATGTGTGCTGTAATCAAAGCTAAAGGCGGCTCTATGAAATTTATTAGAGTATGTGCCCCTTTTTTTCTGTGAGGACTTTTTTTTGTAGTGTAAGTAGTGTATTTACGCTTATTTAGTTTAGTCCTGTTCTTAGTATAGGCTGGGATCTGTACCGCCGACCTGAGGGAAGTCGCTCTAACTCACTGAACACAAACTGTGCAGTTGTGGGGCTGGAACTAGGGGGAGTATCTGGGGGCAAAGTTTGTGACACTACTCAATCTTTATTTCAATTAACCGTTACAAGCCCTGAAATGGAAACAACTGGACAACACCATAAAGAACCATGTAATTTTCTGCAACTTGGAAATGGCTGCAAATGTTGACATCTTCTCTTACATGTGTGTAATTTTTTTTAAATTCTCCATCTTCCTTCAGGGCCGTAACCTGATCCCGGCAGCTCCAGGGAACAATCGTCTGAACTACACGGTGCTGATCGGGGAGACGCCCTGTGTGCTGACTCTGTCGGAGAGTCAGCTACTGTGCGAATGGCCCAACCTCACCGGACAGCACAAAGTCACGGTCAGTTACTCACCTTATCTGTGGACGTGACCTCTAACCTGCAGGGACCGTGCTGAGGAAGGAGTTGTGCTGGTTTAGAGACTGTAGAAATGCACGGGATTGTCGGCAGCAAATGTCCTCTAATTGTAAACCATATATACCGTAGTCATTTATAGAGATCTGTTTGCCCAATGTCTAACTGGGTCTGAGGATGTCCTGAAATGTGCACCGTACTACAGAGATTTTAAAAGGCTAAATACTTACTTTACCTCAAAATTTGCCATACGTGACCCTTGGCTTATTGGGTTGTTCCACAGCTCTTCAGTTTCCTTTTATTATGTTGTTCTGGCTTTCATGCATCTATGGACGTTTTGCAGGTGATGGCAGGTTTTGCGTTTGTTTGACAGAAAATGTCTGAATTGAATTAGACTTTTACTCATTACATAGTCTTGTATACTATCCTGGTTCATGTGGCAGCTGAATATTTACCCATTCACTCATTAGGTTGTCAAAAGTATTGAATATCTGATGCTAATCAATACTAAAACTAGTATGGAAGTATTGGTACAAAAAATAGGGGAAAAAATAATATACAGAACAAAGTTTGGCCTTTCCAGAACAGTTTTAGAATGATTTTGAGCTTTAGCAGAAGTAATGCACAAAGTACTAATATTTTGAATTGAAAATCCTCCTATTGTTTTAAACCTTGATCTTATACCCAAATAAGATATTTTTTTAAATTCTAGTCGTGGTATTGAAATAGCAAGAATGTTGTGTTTTGCTTTATATCAAAATGGAGTTGGAAGTGTTCTTATTGTGACTATTCACTAAAGTGCACACATTTCATCAGTGTGCTGAGGTTAGGTGGCGTGTGTGGCTATTCTGAAACTGATTGTCAATACATTCAAGATACATTATTTAACTTTTACATAACTTTAAAGTATTAAATATAAAATGTACATTTTAATCAATATATTTGTCAATTCACACATGGCCTTTATGTAGGCTCATAGTAGCTGCGGTGCCAGTTCTCTGCTGGCTCTAAATCTCATTGCCAATATAGAGTTAAAGGGAGACCAATTGTAATATGGTCCTAACCCTGTGTCACTCTTACATTATCACCATATGAGAATTAGCCTGATGTCTTTTCCAAACCATTTGCTCTGATGAATCCAAGCACACTCCAGCGCTTCTGTACCAGGCTGCTGTTAAATATGGAACGCCTCATTAACATGTTGATCTTTGCTGGCCTTTGGCGCGTTCAGGCACAAATTAAAGAGCTGCAAGTTTACTTTTCTCACACAAGACGAGGAATGGAAATTAAATGCACCGATGTTTGGAGGCAGTTTGTGGGGAATTTAATCCATTAAAGCCACCGTTTTAATTTCCGTTTAACTATAATAAGTATACCTGCCCGTCAAATGAAAACTAGACATGGAGGTCAAGAAAAAATCATTATGTTTTCAATAAGTATCTGCTTGCTACCAGTAGGGGTAGTCATGAGCTACAAACGCTAATACTCTAATAAACTCTGATAAACATACAAACAGATGATTGATAACATATGCTGCTGCTATTTGGATAAACCTACATTTTAGCTCATTATGTTTTGTTTTTTTATGATGCCGTAAGTTGTGCATGTGAAGCTCAATCACTGTCAGCAGCTTTTGCCTTCTGCACATTTCCCACTCAGCAAAGCATCAAAATACACTATTGTTGTCATAGATCACTGTGCAAAAGCCCTGGGTTATTTTAAATGGGCCTTCATTGATCTTACAACAAGAAGTTTACAAACAGGCTGAAATAGAATGTGAGGAAAAGCAATTCCACTTTATAGCCCTGAGGAGTTGACTTTTTAATATGACAACGTCCATTTTAGTAGATCTGAAAATATTCAAATAAGGACATTCAAAGATTATTTTTTTTTTTAATATCACTTACGCCGTCAATGTGTCCTTTCTCTATAACTCTGCTGAGTCACTGCATGTATGTTCTGAACACCCAATCTGAATCACATCAACAAGTTACACTATGTCACTTTTCTGATGGGGGGGTTTGCCACTTGTTTGTCTCCATGAGATGTTATTGCTGTGCCTTTCAATGTTCCACAGTGTGCCATTAAATGTATATATCCTGCATTCAATAACAGACATTTTATTCCTAAAAAAAACTTTGAAAAACATAATTACCTTGAATGGGCAGATCCGACTTGTATCCATTGAAATACAGTTTAAGTTTAAAGTGAAATCATCTCTATGGAGACAGGTGACAAGAAAGACCAGAAAAATGTACAACGTGGATGTTTTGTGCTATGTCGCTAAGACCACATTAAACACATGTTTCCGACCTTAAAATAAATACATATAAATAAATAATATGAACCTCTACAAAGGAAAAAAAAAGCTGATTCTATGACATTTTAATAATGCATTGTCCCTTCTGTTTGGTTGTAAAGCTGCCAGTGGAGTCCTTGCACTCAACAAGGTGTTTTATGGCAGTGGGATAAATTAACGGCAACATAATTAAATTCAAGTCAATAGTCCAACAATTATCAGAGCCATTAATTTATTTTATGTAGCCACTCTTTACCTTGTCATGGCTCTACTTCAACATTACAAAAGAGAAAGACTGCACAATCAGAGGCTACTGTGCCCAGTCGCTTCGCTAATGATAGCGTTGTTACACAGCTCATATACAAAGCAAACAGCATTTTGATCAAACAGACTTTTAATATTTTAAACATGCAATTAGAACTTTCGCTTGGTTACTCAAGATCTACATTTAAATTCATAACTTGACCAAATATTTGTCTTTAAGTCTGAAATGTACTTGCCAGCTACGTAAATGTTACACAGTGTGGCGTTTAACTCACTCACTGTAAGAAGATTTTAGCCGTTAAAACGCTTTCATTTTTCACATTGTTGAACAAATCAAGAACCAGAAAAAGTTGCATTGTACATCTTTAAATAATTGTGATATTTTGGTTACTGTTTCCAGTGTTGGGAAGACTACTTAGAATACTGACTGCATAGATTAAAATGTATTTGTTATGTGTTCCGTTACATGGTCCAATCAGAGTACTTTGTTCTGAATACTTAAAATACGTTCACATTGATTGGCATTATATTATAGTGCAAAAACACTACATAGGATTGAAATAGCGTTTGTTATGCATTTATTTATTTATCGCTGACAAGAGAAGGAAGAATTGCACACAATACAAGTGCTGTGTTTTCCATTTTTCACAGTAATGCTGCACAGTTTAAAGCCTAATTTGTGTGATCAGATACCGCAATGTTTCTCCTATAATTTTCGGAAAGTAATTGTATTCTGAACACCACCAAATGAAAGAGAAACTGTACCAGAATACAATAAGTCTAAAATAGCATTCTGAGTACATATTTTCAGTACATATATTTAGTTACTTCCCAACACTGGCTCATCCACTAACATCTTCAAAGTTGTCAAATACTAATGGAAAACCGGAAATGGAAGAGTATTGCGTCTGACCCGTCCTTCAATTTTTTCCGAGCAATAGGTAAGGAACTGTTGCGCCGCAAAGATGTTTTTTTTACATATTTAACCAGGTCAAGAGTATCTAGTCAGATAATTTACATAAGTGTGCACTTCCAGACATGAGGAGAACATGCAAACTCTACACCAAAAGGCCACTTTTCTGCTGTAATGTTAGAACATCCACGGCAAAAATGTGGTCTCTTGTTGTGTATTTAGCATTTTACTTGAATTTAAAATGGCTTTGAACACCACCGTCCAATGACAAGCAACAGTCACCAGTCTTGCTTGTGTCCTGGAGTTACATAAAACATAAAAGAGCGTATTAAAAATAGATTGGTTTGTTGGGGTTGCAGTGGCAGACACTAAGCCTGTCTCGGAGCGCTAATCTAGCAGCCTCTCCTCCACTTTCTGACGCGCGACTATGGAACAACTTTTGCAAAGCATCCAAACTTGCGTTGCATGTTTGGTCGTGTCATCCAGCGCGTCGCATTGAAGCGTTTGTCACAGGCCCCTCACCGCCCCCGTCCTGAGCTGTCACTGCTGTGTCACTGTGGGGCCAAGTGCAGCCAGTGTGGAGCTGTCACCACACCCGAGCGTCTTATTCACTCTGACACATGCACACTTTGAAATGCACAGTGCCTCTCCTGCAGCAGCTGTTCCGGGGAGGGTCACCAAGGGTTCCCATGCATCCTCCAAAACCCACCAAGAAAACCCAGGAAATATATTTTGTTTTGTGATCTCTGGCAGAAAAGATCTTTCTGTACGAACAAAGTGACGTCTGTCTCAGTCATGTCCCAAATATTAGGTTACGATCACGTACTCGATGGTGGGCAGGGTCCTGTGTAACTCTATGAGAGATTTACTGTTTTAGAAAGAAATATCCACAATAGGAATCCGCAGATGTTGAACCTTATCATTATTTGTTTGGGATTGACTCCACAAACTTGTCACATTAATCTTATGGTTTAATGTCCTTTCAACTGACAACCACCACGCATTTGGAGTTGAATAATGGCACTACTGTCAGAGGTGATTGTGGAAAAAGGATTTCACTTGCTTATTTATGCTGACAGAGAAAATACTGAACTTTGTGCCAGTTTTGGTTTAATGTGGATAGACCCAGTAATTACAGAGATATGACCATAAACCAGGTCAACAAATCTATAATCTGAGAGTTAAGCAATGAATTCTGCCACACCTGCTCCAGCTCAGTGTATATATCAACTATAGGGGTCCTAGAATGTTGTGAATGCAACTTATTACAGTTTATCTTCACAAACTTTGGACATAAAATGCAATAACATAGGATGAATTATCCATATGCTTTTCTAGACTTAATTAGTGTTTGCCATACCAATGAGTAACTATTTCACACAGTACAGTTTGAGTTAAAAAAATAAATTAAACATTCTGATCATAGCGATACAGGGAATGTCTTTAGTGGACAATATCAAATGACGGATTTGTTCTTAATCCAAAATTCCCATTTAATTTTTTTTGTTAATCGGATGAAATTTGAATTGTAACCACACCCATGTCTGCATAATCTGAGCACAGGACTTTGAAGGTTATTTCCGTTTATTTCTACGTAATGCAGTTTGGTCTAAATTAGCGACATCACACATTTAATACAGAAAAACAAAACAAAAAACAGTGATGTCAAGCGCTCTTTGACAAAGGGCAAAATAAATTACTGTTCAGAAAGAAAATCAAAACAAAATACATTTGTAAACTTTTGCTACTTGACATTTAGGCCTGTCTAAACAAATATATAAATATATAAATATATAAATATATAAATATATATATATATATATATATATATATATATATATATATATATATATATATATATATATATATATATATTTCTTATATATATAAATATATATATATATATATATATTATTTTGCAATTGTTTGTGTTGTGTCATGCATTTTCATTCCTCATGAGGAAAATAAAGTCAGACAATGGTGCTCACAATCATCACTGATGGAGAAGTCACTCTACAATCTACCTTCACCATCAATAACTTGTTCATGGAAACACCTTAGAACGTCTTTGAAATCTTTTTTTTTTCATCTTTTTTAAATAAATTCCCTCTTGTCTCAACAGCCAGGCCGCTCCTCCAAAACTTTCCCCAATCGTCCTTCCACAGATCTTGAAGGCCTGCACTCGCCACCAGCCACAACCACTAAACCTCGAAAGCCACTGCCCTGTCAGCACGTCCACGTTATTCAATATGACCGTCCCACATCAAAACTGTGCCTCTGTTGTTTTTTTTTCCGTTGGACTGGGATGTCATGTTGAATATGGCAGCTCGGCGATGTATTGGCGGGGGTGCTGCGCTTGTCCGTTCTTATCCGATCAGCTGTGCATAGGCCTGTGTTTGGGTTTGTGTATGTGTGTCCCCGCGAGGGCACAGCTGTAGCCTCGTGCACGTTGACCTACATGATGGGGACCCCGATGGGTTTAGTCACATTTGGGGGACGTACTGTTAAAAAAAGAAAAAAAAAAGAAGCGCCTCTGACTCTCAGCTGTGTGTAGGCAGCTGTGAACCCCCCTAGAGTTTTTCTGAAGAAAGTTGTTTGTTGTTTTGGCCGTTAGCTTTTTACCACGAGTCCGTCTCAAGAGTAAACATAGATGCATGTCTCCAAAGCAATTATATTTGTGGTCATCATCGGAGAATAGTGGTAATACGGGACATTTTTATCAGGTCAGAAGATCTAATTGGCATTGGAAGAGCATTCACAAGAATCAAAAAAAGCAAATGAGCAAAATACATGTAATTACATGATATGTGTAGTGCAATTATGTATTTTTTGCGTCCACAGATGTGAGACTGTTTTGATAGCGATTACATCATTATTGAGAAAAAGACATTTACATCAAAAAGCATGATTTTCTTCTCATTTGTGGTTTTGCTAGTTATGCAATGACTGAGGCTCTCCTCCTGGTGCAATGTCCAAATGCTAATGTAATATGACATCAATTGCGGTTACAGCAGAACTCAACGGTCTTTCCTACTCCCAAAAATGTCCTATTGATTTTCCTATAGACTTCTAAAAAATATATATATATAATAGAAAATAAACACATTGAAAACTTAAAATTTGGCTTGGGTACTATATTAGGTATAGGTATGATTCCAGACCAAAACATCTTTGTGAAGTATTTTCAAAGTGTGTGGTCTTGGCTGGTACATTTAGCTGTTAATTAAAAGGACAGATTTCTAGTATTTTATTCTTAGTGTGATACAAAAATTCCAAATACTTTTCAATAGAAACCTTGCAAAAAATGTGAAATATCCACAACCACAAATCAAACTATGTTCACAAAAACTAGGATTACGCAGATTAATGTCTCTTTTAAATCTTCAACCAGTTTATCCCGTGTTACCTGTGCCACGTTTAGCGCACATCTAACCCCCGCTCCGCACTTCTAGTCTGCTGAAGACCCCCGCTTGGTCCCGTTCACCCATGTTCTCCTGTAAAGTACCAGTGCGGGCGATAATCTGATCCGCGCTTTCCTTTTATCTCAACTCATTATACAGTTTGCCTCTTAATTCTTGACTCCATTTCCTCCGAGCTCACCCACTTTGTTCGCACTCCCGTCATGTCCGCGCCGCTAATTGGTTGCCTAATCTCAAACAAGCCCGTCTAATTGACTTTACTATTGCAAATTTAATTAGTAGGTATCGACTGCATTTCTATTGATATAACAGCTGCTCTATTTTACTTTTCCAAATGTGACTTTTGAAAATGTTCGGCGCCGGA
Organism: Chaenogobius annularis; assembly: GCA_015082035.1. Lineage (NCBI taxonomy): Eukaryota > Metazoa > Chordata > Actinopteri > Gobiiformes > Gobiidae > Chaenogobius > Chaenogobius annularis. Next base: position 2,069,649 of record BJKM01000057.1, read on the forward strand.
GTGCACTTAGAGGAACTTGGAGAGTGGGTAATCACAGCTCATTTGAATCAGGTATGCAGCCCCCCCTGTGGACGGCCTGATTTGAAAGATTCCATTGCGGTGTGAATCTCTAAGGGAAGCGCGTATGTAAATGGAGGTAATGGGAGAAAGAAAAAAAAAAAAAACAGTTACATGTGTTTGACTTTTCTTAATTACCCCTACTCCTCGGGGAGGCATTTAAAAGCTGGTGATTACTTTGTTTGATTGCTTGTGGAATGAGTGGAGTGAGTGAACGCGGAATGATAAGGGAGTCCAACATGGAGAGATGATAGCGAGAGGTCTTTGTAGATGGATATGGAAACGGATTCAATTTGGTTTACAGAAAGTGAAAAAAATAACGTACAGAGCTGGAAATATGGCAAAGCTGAACATGTTACGGGAGTTATATTGGGTTAATAAAATATACGTATTCAATAAGTATATTCAAAAGACAAGTCATACAAGGTATTTTGGATTTGATGTTGACATTAAGATAATCTGGACCTATACAATGGTAGAATCTGTGGGTCTTGGAGTTTGTGTTGCTTTGAGAGTAATCAAAAGGGAAACAATTTTACCTTCAAGTTGCTCAAATGAAGTTGCAAATAGGTTCATATATGATTTGTCAAATTGGCATAAATTTGCTCAAATATAGTGACAAGATAAAGTTCAATTCACTCGATTTTTGTATTGCCTGATATCAAATCACCAGTTACCGAATAGGTTGGTCGATTGGTCAACAGAAAACATCTACAAAATTGATTGACATGCTTGTTGGAGTAATCCTGTACTGTCCTGAAACTGGGCCTGGAGTGCTCAGAAAGGTTCTTGCAGGGTTCAAAAATGCTGTGCAGCCACAAAAAAACACAATTACATTCAAATCTGCTGCTTGCTATGGTGAAATGCAACTATGAATAGGTGGGGCTTATCAATTCTGCATTTATTTTTTTAAATTTTTTTCACAGAAAGACGATGGTCCCAGTTCTATTATTAAAACATTTTAGATACGTTTTTTGTTGTTTACAGTGAACAAAATGTAGAACAATGATGCATATTTATGTTCAATCCATGTATCGATATCAAATTCTTCCTCTAGGTGAGTTGATTAGTATTTATCATTATTATTAACCAGCTGTCTCACCTGATAAACAAAAGCCAATAGATATCCAATCACAAAGTCTATAATGATCATAAATATATAAGATTCTTTTTGGCCAGTGTTCTTGGTCTGGATTTATTTTTGTCCTCCAGTATAGTACCATTTCCTGCATTGTTTTGAAAATACAAAAACACATTCCCCAAGCTATTACCTTGAAGCAAATGGATTCCAGTTTTCTCTATCTTTACAACCTCCGAAATCTTGTCTTCTAAGAATTCGTACAATGATAATAAATATCTTGAGACTTGCAATGCAATAAAACCTTTAGCTGAGAAAATCCCTTATAGATGGGACTACTAATTCTGGCATATTTACATTGTCTGCTCATTAATATGCGCTAAATCTAAAATCTAAAATATCCAGATTCAAGACTGACCACAGAACTAACCCGTTGTCGCTTCGTGTGTGCAGATCCGGGCAGGAGGGTTCGAGTATTCTCCCGGGACTCTCCACATCTACTCCGACAGTCTGCTCACGCTGCCCGCCATCATCGGGATCGGAGGGGGCGGCGGCCTGCTCCTGTTGGTCATCATCGCTGTGCTCATCGCCTACAAGAGGAAGTCCCGGGACGCGGACCGCACCTTGAAACGCCTGCAGCTCCAGATGGACAACCTGGAGTCCCGGGTGGCACTGGAGTGTAAGGAAGGTATGGAAGCTGAGTTGGGACATTTTGAGTTATAGCAAAAATGAAATGACATAAAACAAAGTGTAAAATGAAAAGAACGATTGCTGATTTTCTCTGCTGATATGTTTAGGCCAATACATTATATAATCTGAATTTAACAGCCCTGTAATACAACACACTGGATAAGGGAGCAGTTTAATTATGTTTTCAAATAAACCTTTATGTGTATTATTTAGGTAGGTTGTTAGCCCAAACTAAATATTGGCCTCTGCTGGAGACTTAAAGCCGATTTCCAAATACATTAAAAAGGGAAAATAAAAAAAGGAAATAGTGTTTTAGTGGAAACGGACATGATTAATGGTGTATTTATTTCTAAAACAAGGCTATTGTTATCGGAAAGAACTGTACAACCCAAGCATTTTAAATTGAAGCATTACATTCATCAAAACAGAGCCCGCAGTTAAGAAATCAATTTCCAGCAACTTCTGCCCTTGAAACAATATCTAGTCTCAGTAGAACTTATCTCTGACTCCTGATTTTATACATATTGTCCATGTGTAATTAAAGTAGACATATTATGCTTTTTTCGGGTGCTTAGTATTGAACCGTAAGTAGATCACCGTTTGCATTTTGTTCATTGTAAACCGCAATATTGATCTAAAACAGCGTAGTGCTAGAAACGGGTCCATAGACTTCCTGTTCAAATCTGCAGAGCTGACAAGCCCCGCCTCTTCAAGCAACTGATTGGATATTACATGTTTCGTATTATATAAGTGCTACATGACATTTTAGAACCCTACAAACATGTATGTATATGTCTGTGAGTCTTAATTTTTCAAATAATCACAGTGAAGTACAGGGAGGTGGGCGGGGATAGGGGGTAGATAAAAACAGGAAACACGGTTAAAAGCTCATTAAAGTTGATTTTGCATTACATGTCCCCTTTAATGTGCTGAATTTAACTATTCATTTTGTCGGTCATGTTTCTAATATTATCACCGCTAAACCATGCCGATTGGAATTTATACAGTACATTTAATAAGACACTATTCCAATTTTCAAACAAAACCCATTAATAAACTGATGTGACTGCTAGTAATCCCAGTAATCCAAGTACTCAACGTGTTAAAACGTCTATGAATCTAAACTAGACTAGTGAAGCATATAGTTCTTCTCTCCTCCTCCTCCTCCGTCACAACAACCCGCCCCTCCTGCTGCCCTCCCAGCTGCTCCTCTGTGACGGGACGGTGGCGTGTGGGCGGAGAGGAACAGATGAAGTGGGCGGGGCTCTTAGAAGAAGTGTGGATTTCCCAGTGTCCTGAGGGGAGACACAGGGGCTCGAGGTTCATTCATCCATGCAGACTCATCCAGACGAGAGCGGTCATGGCTAATTAGCTGCACTATACAAATGACAACCGCTGACTGGCAAGTGTCAATGGAGATGTTTGCGGTTGTGATGTGGAAAGCTAATATTTGAGGTAACGCACGGAGAGATAGGAAAATAATGTTGCGGGAAGCAGATGTTGTGGTGTAGGCAGAGCGGTTCCCGGGGCGTGTAAGTCTGCGCTTTTCGATCGAAATGGGAATTCTCGATGTAGTCTGCCATATGTCTGTGGATAAATGTTCACATATGTTTTGTAACGTAAGGCTTCTAGAACTAGAGATAAGTATGCAAATAAAATGAAAATAAACAGGTAAAATTGTTCAGATTACACTACTCCTAAAATTATAGGCTTTTTACTGAATGCTTTTGCTCAGTACATTTAAATTCAAGGCTTATTTTGATGTCACCATCTCAACACAGCATTATTGGTTAAGCGCTGTGTGTACAGTTATTTTATTAGAGTCGACTAGTCAACCGATTCTTCTAGATTATCTTGATTTTTAAAATGCATTTTTCACCAGATAACAGATAAATCCAGATAACGACTACGATCATCAAAATACTATGACAGTTTTTCATAGTGGAATAGTCACGATTAGTCGATTAATCGTTTCAGCCCTAGTATTTAACTCACTTAATTGTAAGGCGCTTTGCTGCACCAACCCTGAAAGGAAGTAAGGAAATGCAGAAATGTCCCTTTTCCAGCTCTGTTTGGCCTTGAAGCTCTATCACAGATTATATATAACAGAAAATCATCTTCTTAATTGTAACATTTATCCATTAATCTACCACTGTCCGCTTCCAGAACTTTTGACTTATTTCAGGAAGAAAAATACACTCAAGAATTCTCCTCTTCCGATTGAACTGTTATTTTTCCAGTCCAGACGCTAAATTTGTCCAGTGCACATGCTTTTAATATTGAAAAACTATTGATTCCGAAGCCGCTATTATGTCATAATGTATGTTCCTTTTGCATTCAGTTCATAATTACTGGCTATTTTGTGACATTTCAGAGCGCCACTGTCCTGGCCTTTTGTGCGAGTGCATCTAACAGACTCCGCTCATTATGTTGTACAAATAATAAACTCATTTTGTGTTCCACGGCTTCACACAATGGAGTTTAATGGCATCCGCAAATTATACATTGCCAGGATGATTTCTGTATTTATAGTCTGTAGAAAGTAGCAGACAGAGAATTTTCAGTCAAGTTGTCTGTTTTGTTTTGGAAAGCATCAGCCTAATAAATATCTTTTGGGTTTAGGATGGCCTAGATGTTTTTTTTACAACACAAGATGTAATGCTGTTTTTTCTGTATTTTGTATGAAACTATAACTGAAGTAGATTTTAATTTTGTTTTTTGATTTACTATACGTCACAATATTTATCTAAAACAGTTTGATAATAGAAACAGGTCCATAGACTTCCTGTTCAAACTGCAAAACTGAGCAGGTCCACCTCTTAATGACATTTCATTGTAGCAAGCGGTGGATTTTACATGTTTTTATAGACGAAAAATGGCTTCCTGACATGAATAATTGCAAGTAAGCCAGTGGGCGGAGATAGAGGGTGGGTGAGAACAGACATTTTCTAAGCACTTAAGCCGTAAATACAGAAAAATTACTCAAACATGTATCAATTAAAATACCCTTCAACTTAATGACAAACATATTAAGCAATTGATGTAACATGAGCTCCTCTGTATTGTTAAATGTCACACATCTTCACTCCAATTTTTATGAGGATTTCAGAAGATAGCAGCAGTTGTCCTTAGCTACATTTGAACTGTTTTTCTATATTTTTTTCACTCACTTTTTCCCTTGATGTCATGGGTTTATTCCCATTCAAACTGCTTTTATTTTTCAATTTGGTGTAATCAATATCTCTCTGTATGTAAAAAGTGCCCTTGCTTAATCCCACTTGTTCTCTTGTTATTTGCAGCCTTCGCAGAGCTGCAGACAGACATCCACGAGCTGACTCAGGAGTTAGACGGCGCCGGGATCCCCTTCCTGGACTACCGCACCTACGCCATGAGGGTTCTATTCCCGGGTATCGAGGACCACCCGGTGCTCAAGGAGATGGAGGTACGGGTCAGTACACCACCGGCAAAAACCTGACTACTGATCTCTTACTAACAAAGCAGTCTGCAATCAACATCCAATCATGTTGTAGCTGCACTAACAAACTAATTGCAGAGATAGTTGTCATAAAGAAATACATATATTTGTCATTAAAAACAGGTAACTCTTAAATAAGGTTCCTTAGTAAACTATTTATAATGCCTTAATAAGCACTGGAATTTATCACTTAGTGCTTGAAAGCAGTTAAACATGCAGCTTAATAAGGCTCTTACAAACATTTTGTACATTGTTCATTAACGCTAGTGCTCATAAATAAATAACTAGTGCTTATTAACACCTTATAAATAGTTCACTGCAACCTTATTTTAAAGTGTTACCAAAAAGCTCATGATTTCTTGATTTTAAATGTCCACAATGGCCACGATTTATCCATGGGTTTCAGAATGATGAGAAATCTGAATTGTTGCCATAGCAATTAACAATGTCAAACAAAATATGATATTGTTTGAATGGAAAAAGTCCACAAAATGTTGCCTACAACAGGAAGCTGAAACCACGAATAGTTAACAATGCACAAAACATAACAAAATAAAAATGAATAAACAATACAAATTATGGAAACCTTAGACAGTTCATCCATTACTGAAAATGTTGATAGCATTTTAGACTGTTGTAAGTTTGAATGTGGTGATGAATTGTCTAGCTAAAGGTTAGTTGTCAAATTGGCAACACCTACAAGCGCTTGATTTTAGTAGTTACACCCTTGACTACACATTGTTGAATTTCACTGCTGCACGAGATGCTCAGTGATAGATGTAGTGCCAGGAACACCTCAGCGAGCTCCACTGTGAACAATGGGCTGCTCATCTATTTCACCGACTCCATGGAAAGCAGCACCAGAGGAATACAGAGCAGTTCACGTTTCACAATAAGCAGTCTGAAATTCACAATGCAATTGATGAAAAAACAGTGTTTAAACATTTACAGATAATAGATTTAAGGCACAGTACATAGGTGGAAAGTCACCTGCATAAATCCATAGAACTATAAAGTTAAAACCATACTTTTATGAATTAAGATTCATTAAGATTAACATGACTTTGTTTTCGTCTATTTTTTTGATGAAAGGTTACGTACTGTGCCTTTAAATGTGCAACCCCCAGATGTATGTATTATGTGTACACTATTGTGTGGTAAAATGTTAAACCTAACGCATTCAATGTAAGTTATAGCTATTTTTCATTTTCATGCATTTTATTTTCAATATTGCCTGTACTTTTTAGACTGCAATTTTGACATGAAAACATAAGGAATGGGATCTTGTGGCACTTACGAGATACAATTTCCAAAAAGTGCTCAAATGAAGAATTTTTTTTTTTTTTTTAAAAGCTCTAAAAACAAAGAATGAAGTATTATAAGCCAAAAATTCGGAACACATACATTTTTATTAGAGATTTGCTCAAAATCTCGTCAATCTCGTGAGCCCCGTCTCGTCTTTGGGCAATTGCATCACGTCCCATCCCTGGAAAACACTATTTTGGTATTACAGCTTTCAATAACTAGGATAAAATACAGTATGAATAACCTTAGAGAAAGTCTATATCAACATGTTATATTAGAAAAAGAAAAGTGTGTGGTAGCGCGCACATCGGGGTTATGAAAAATATAAAGATTCTACAATGTACAAGAGAGAAACTCCAAGAGACTTAGAACCAGAGCAACACTGGAAGCCGGATTGTTCCCTACATTATACATCAGGCCTTAGTTATTAATGACTCCACTACACTGCACTCTATGTATTTCACCTTGGCAACACAGCTGGGCGGAGATAGGATTTATGAACCTTCCCAGTGAGACCGGAGGAAGCAGGATGAGCCAAATGTAAAGCACTCTTCTCTATTTAAAAAGAAAAAAAAAAGAAAAAACGGTTTGTAATCAGAAGTTATCATTAAGATGTAGAATGCAAAGCGCTTTTCGCTGACTTTGATTGGAGCTGTGACTTTTTGGAGTTGACGAAATAATTAGTTTGACCTTTTACAATCTTAATTTAATCTTCTCAGACTGGAAAGGAATTTATACTGCTAGAAAGGTAAAAAAAAAAAAAAAAAGAAGTCTGTCAGTGATTTTAAGTAGTTTGATATCCGTAACTTGCAAATAACTGCTTTTACAGCCACAGCTGCCTTGGGGCAAACTGATGGAAATGTGCCAGCCTTCAAGTATGATTCATGTCCTTGCTCAATGGCACAAAAATTTGATGAACACAGATTTCTTCATTTTGACCAGATGTGGAATTATGTAGTTAACAAAAAAGTGTGGAATATGTGCATCATGTTTTATCTTTTAGATTGTACAGAATTACCTGCTTTTGATCTGAGCACTGCTGTGCAAAGTCTTGACATTCCACTCATGAACCGGGACAAGGCACAAAAGTGAAATGAAAACCATTTCAGGTGACATGAGATCATTGAGAGAAGGCCAAAGGTTTGCAGCGCTGTCAACAAAGCAAAGGGTGGCTACTTTGAGGAATCTCAAGAAGTCTAAAATATAAAAAAGATTGAAAGGAATTTAACTTTTCTTTTCTTTGCTACATAATTCCATACATCTTGATCCCTATAATTGATGTATTTACGTACAGTAAATCGGTGTAATCGCTCATTCATCTGGGGGTGATCCATCGTAGAAAATGTTTCAAAGGTCATGTTTTAAAAATCGTGACCTTTGGGTTTTCATCCAAAAGTCATTTGGATTCTGAGGGGTATATGCCATTTAAAAAGTTGCAAACATAAAGAAAATCTTTTAATGAGAAGGTGTGTCCGTACTTTTGACTGGCAGTGTAACTAAGCACTTTTTAAATATATTTTAATGATGTGTGGTACTTATTTATAACTTGCAACAACAAAATGTGTGTCTGACAGTTCTGAATCACATTTTTAGCAAATTATAATTAGTACTTTTAATCTATAATTAGTACTGTTTTTGACTACACAATTGCATAGCAGAAGGTTATGAGGTCTTGGTTTGCCTTGATTGTTGGATTGAACTGAGTGACAGTTCCCTGGAGAAGAACCTTCTGTCAGCACGAAACTGCGTGTCTTAATACAGTTAGCAGTTCCATATTGAATAAAGTCTGCACCTGCACTGACCTCTGCAGACAAACGAGCTCAAGCAGTACGCTCCAGATTGCATTTCTCTAACTGGATATGGGATTGTACTGTGGAGGTTATGATGGTCATATACTTTGGACTTCCTCTGCCTCTGAGTGGATCTCCCCTGGGGCTCTGCTCTAATCCAATGGCCTGTGTAAACCACCTTCACTGGCTTTATTGCTCTGAGTGACTGTGCTGGGTCTTAAGCCGTACAAACACTGCACTATACCACTCACAACTTCATATAGAAGGAGACCGAGGTGTCCAATACTGAAGGGAATGACAGTGCTATTGTTCTGTAGCATGTTTTAACGTTGTATGCTGCTAACGCCTTTAGGAGATACAGAAAATGTCCCATGTAACATTTAAAATACATACACAAACAAACAAACAAACACCAACAACCAATCACCAGCAGAGGGAGCATCTCATCAGCAATCCAAATCCAAATATTTACTATTTACATTCATCCTGTAGACATAAGGGTTATTTGCACATGCAAAGGGGGTGCTTAAAAGAAGGGAAATTGATTTGGTGAAATAGCATTTTGGTGTGTGTGTGTGTGTGTGTGTGTGTGTGTGTGTATATATATATATATATATATATATATATATATATTTTTGTTTTCTATTTTTTTCTGGACATTACTATAATGAAAACTAGAAAATATAGCTGAAATAATTCACACTATACTACTACTACTACTACTACTACTATAGGTCACTCGAGCAGGTCAGGTGTAGAGGAGTTAGCAAAGACCTTGATCTACAGTATTATGCACACTTTATTGATAATAAAGAGCTGCCTTAACACACAAATTTCTCCACTGTGAGATCAATAACAGTCTAGCTCATATTATTGATAAATTTGAGGTTATCATACTATGTTTGAACATACTACCTTTTTAATTTTTTTTATTCAATAAACATTGGTATTAGGTAGTGATGGGCGATACCAAGGATTTGGGTCAATACCAAATAAGGCTAGTATCCAATACCCAATACCAATGTTGTCTGAATAAAATGCATTCGAGCTTTTCTGCTGTAGAGGATTTGGCCTTGGAGTGGACACGCTATATTCGTGGACACGCTTCTAACACGCTTGATTTGAATGAAAAGTTGGAAGAAAGAGTCGCTCCTATAAAATAACCTAACCGTAACCTAACCATAACCACTAAAGATGTGCAGATCGTCAATATTGAAATGTCGGTACTGATCTAACAATTACTATTATTAGGGCTATTTTTTTTTTAACCTACAAGCCAACCTGAAGTAGGGCTGTACAATTAGAGAAAAAATATATTTGATTGCGTTTATATTTGTGATTTATAGTTATCTGATTGCTCCAATAAAGTAATAAAAATGTCCAAATTGATCAATTCTAAGTGGATATGACCGTAAGAGTTGGTATTAATGGCCGGTTAGATATTCCTATCATAACGAGAACTCTACTTCTACCTAATCGATAACCTCGTGGTTGTAAAATGATTGTGTGCAGCCAGAGTTTGCGTGTGATCTAAATAAAACTGAAGTCCTACTCACCTAAGTGCCTAGCAACTGTTGAGTCTCAGTGAAACTTGAAGAGACACCAAGCTGGCAGGAGCATTTTCTTGGTTCTTGGTCGGGATTCTGGGTCTTTTCTATGTTGTATTAACAAAAAGGTAAAAACAACTCTACACAGATGAAGCTAAGGCCAAAGGCAATAAAAAAAGTGGCTAAATTCTTTCCCAAACGTTTTTTATACACATTTACATCTCCTCCTCGACATGTTACATTTTGATTTGCTGTGAAGCTTTTAACTTTGCATAGACCCTTGCAGAAATCCAACGTCACACATCTAAGGTCATTTTGAGCAACAAAAGCATATATAAAGACAAAAGATACACCTTTTTAAGATGCAAAGTCTCAATCTATCAAAACATGGGTGCAGAATGCTCCGGCTGCTGCCAACAGTAGTTATTATAATCTGACTCATGAAGGCAACATTTTGACATCAGCGCGCATTTCCTCCAGATAATATTCATAACTAATTGCGGCAAAATGAGAGGCTTTAGGTTAAAAGGCTTACTGCGTGCCATAAGTCATCTCATCAAAGTAAGCCGTATCTCCAGCTTGCATACAAATAACTCAATACCTAATTCAGGTCATGAATAAATTATGTTCTGTAGTGCAGGAGTAAAATAATCACTTCAGTTAAGTACATGTTGAAGAAGTAGAAGTACTGTCCAAACATCTGGGCAAACTGGAAAATCAAATCTATCATGACAAATATATTGATGTGCCTTATTTAAATGGGGTTTGGACTTTGTGTGTTTTGTCTACTGTATTCTGAATAGTTAGAACATGTTCACGTTTAGTCGCATTGTATATTATCGTTAAAAAAATGTATTTAAATAGTTTAATGTTTGTTGCTCACTTTGTAATTGCATTTATTCATCACTGATTAGAGAAAAATCCCACATACCCACACCAAGAGAGCGTTTACTATTTTACTAATACCGTGCAGTTTTAAGCTGCACATTGAAGCAAACTTTTGATTAACTGCCCATGCTGAGCCTTGTACGCAAAATAAAGGATTTATTTGCTCTTTTCAAAGGAAATTGTTGTATTGACTGCTTGGATGTCAGGATTATTCAGGTCACAATATAATCAACAACAAAAAATAGTAATTCTGAGAGTCCCCCCAGAACGTAAACCTAACAGAAAAGTGTCAGGTGCTTTACATAAAGGGGCTGTAGCTGATTTTTAATTCGTTTTTAATTTGTGAAAAACAGAACTAGTTCATTTTAAACTCTTTTCAGCAGTCCACATGTATCACTCACTTACTTAGCGCTTTCCTAGCATGAGTTTACTGGCACTTTTGTCAACTTGCAGTTAGCCAGAGAGAGTTTTGTTATCACGGAAAAGCTAACAACTTTTTAAACACATTTTCTACATGAAAACATTTTAGAACAGCCTAATCTTTCAGAAAGTTAGATTTCATAAAGCTTGTCACATATACGTACATAGAGGATTGGTAATCTTTTAGACAATGTGAAGGGACGGATTTCACTGATGTTTGGTCAAATCGTGATACAATAATTGTTACTCTTAAAGGTACACTATGTAACTTTTCTGGCAAGGTTCCGTCACCTAATCGTCTTATGGAGATGTTTTTGGCTTGGCCTGGAATGTGGCATTAAAGGGGCTCTCCATGATTTTCCCAGTTTTGAAACGTAAAAGACAGATCTAGTTCATTTACCAATAAAAAAAATTAAAAAATAGTAACATTTCTTTGGCTCCAGTACAGATATAATAATGTAATAGCATTTATTCTGGTGAAAATGTGACCAAAGCGCCTTTTCTGCATCTATTTATAATGCATTTTAATCTCAGAGAAGCAGGAGAAGTGTGCCGTTAGCATGCTAATGTTTGTTAGCTTTGGGCCTAGAGAAAAGTGCTTATAAACTCATCACAGTTTAAGTATTTAGGATGCTGGGAATGCATTAGGTAAATGAGTGATATAAATGTACTGCTGTAAAGAGTTTAAAATGAACTAGTAACAGTAAAATCAGGTACAGCCCTTTTAAACTGATGTTTTGTTCATTCATTCAATTACAGGTGTTTTTATCGTCAAAAAATACCTTGCACGTTCTCACTGTGTGCTGCTTATCGCCATGGAGATCGACAAGTTTAATGCCATAACATTCCCTTCAGCAGTAAAGTAACTTTTAACGCCTTTTCATTTGATCTTGTGTCATCCCTAGTATTGACTAAGTCATCTCATGATCATTGGAAGTACACCATTTCTTGTGAAGACAGTGGGTGCTCTACATTTTGCGTCTCCTGTTTCCACTTTTCATTTTCATCTCTCAAAAGCAGCGTCCTGAGTCGGATCCCAGACAGAATCCACCCTGGAGGCCTCCGAATCTCATTTAGCACTTTCCAGAGAGGCCCAGACACTTTATTATGGCACACAGAGAGGAGGTGGAGGACATGTTGTACAATAGGAACACACACGCTCAGAGGTGGAAATGAAGCAGAATCGTTCCAATATAAAAGCTCGAGTCACTGTATGATATGGCAAGGGTAATTTCTAAATGCCAAACAATAACAAACTTTAGAAATAAAATGTAGCTCTGTTGTCATTAAAACAGAAATCCTGACGGACCAACAAAACAGAATTAAATGTGGACCCAATACTCTGACTTAAACAGGGCACAATTTTGGCCACGGTTTGTTTGTTTGTGGAAAAAATGCCACCAAATGTCACCCAAAACTTGTTACAAAATAGGTTCTGATTGGACCAAAACACACAAACGAGCAGCAACAGTTATGGCTGTCAAGGAAATAGTGACAAATGCGGTGCAAGGGCAGGATTGTAGGAAAAAAGTTATTGTTAAAAAAAAAGTCTTCTGCGAATACCACATTTGAGGAAGCAGCTAAAAGTATCCATGTTAATGCATAGATTTGAATGCTTTTGCGCTAAACAATTTTGGAATATAAAGCTCAGGATTGTTTTGACGGTTAATAATAAGCCAACTGAGGATTTTGCATTGTGTGAAGAATAGTGTGATGCATGTATTTACCAATAGTTGATCGTTCCGTTAAATTTTGTCATCTCCCGTGATATATTGTTTCCTTCGAATCCCACCTTGGTGATTATGATGGTATTAACATTATTAACATTTCAAACTTTATTTTGAAGGAAAATATTTGGTACCCCATACACATTCGGAAAACGCTTTTTTCGATAATAGAATATCATTTACAACACAAAATAAAGGAGTAGCATCATTAATATTATCATGTGGTCTTCTACTATTTCCTTTTTTTTTTTTTAAATATCCTTTTATGTTTTTTTTCCACATATTTCAAAATAAAATCAAACATAACAGACGCAGAAAAAATGTTGCAAAAATGTAAAAAGTAAAAAGTAGTCCGTATAAAGTCAGTCAGGCCTTTGTCCCCTTTTGTTTTCGTCCCGTTTGTTCCAATTTCCGGCAAATTTGTCCATTTTCAAATTTAGAGCAAAAGTGAGTTTTTCCATTGTATAGATGCCCAATGGTTTTTCAGTCCAGTCCTCGACAGCCAGCACCGTCCCGTGATTTATTTTCATGTTATTGCTTTGATTGCTGCAGCCACAAGTGCATTCCAAAGTTATCCATCTATTGTTTCCATTGCTGGAGTTTCACATCCGAGATACATTGTTTTAAAGTCAAATGGAATATCTGCTGTGCCTCATTGATCTCAGCCCAGGACCACGCTTTCTCCTGCAAACCAGCACTTCAGTTGTGAATAGTGCGCTCCTCCATTGAGATTTACATAAGTTTCTGTTCTTCATCAGTTGGACTATTTCAACATACTGTATAGATCAAGACCATTCTCAAACGTTTCAAGAAAGGTCAAATTTGGCCCTATTCATGTTATTCCTATTCTCCAGCAATACGTGATACTTGTTCAAATTATAGTGTGTAGTAGTTGCTGTTTTTTTGACAACCCTTAAAACATGAAATAATTCTGACGATACATTTACCAAAAGTCCCAGAACACCACAAAGCAGGCTATACACAGACTATATCGACAAATCTTTAGCACGTCCGACAGCAGCTGCCGACACCTTTCCATCTTCCGAGCGTCGGTGTGTTGTTGATGTGTAGCGACAGGTGCCGCCTTTGAGACAAGCCCAGTCTCTCACTCCTCTACGGCCCAATGCTTTTCTGCCTGTCCCCCCCCTATCCCTCCTGGTTCTTACGGGGGATTCACCAGCCTCATTACACTCTTTCACAAACCCCAACGAGCACACAAAACGTCCAAGTGACAGAGGTAGCTCGAGCAGAATTAAAAGATTCACTGGAGATTTCCACCAAGACAGAACGGTCGACGCTTGGAGGAGGCGATAAAATATACTATAGGATCCTCTCTTTACGGCAAATGTCAACGCTGTGATTAGCTCCTGATTTGCGAGCGAAGGATTGTGATGGTGGAGGGATGCACTGGGAAAATCATGTGGCGAAACGACATCCAGTTGTGTCCAATCAAAGAGTCAAAGAGTGGGGCCAATTCCATCTTGAACTCTGCATGATGCCAGAATGGATTTAAAACCCGGAACTTCGAATTCAATCTGTAGATTGCGTGGTTTTACTTGCTGATTTGGAGCATTGATTGAAATTTGCATTCTAATACATAGAAGGTGGCAGCAGATTAGATGAACATCATTAGAAAACGATTCATGGGGTTCAGCTTCTTGTTTATATGCAACATTTTGAGGATTTTTCACCATTCAAAAGGTATCATATATTGTTTTTAATTGCTATGGGAATGTTCCTATGTTTTTATCATTCTGAAACCAGTGCGTAACAGACCATCAAGCCATCCATCAAAAGCATTTAAAGATTGTTATTCATTTGATCAAAATCAGGACCACAAAGGAAAGTAATTCAAAAAAAGTGTTGCATGTTCCTACACACAAAAAAATACGATATTGAACAAACCTCACACCGTTCAGACTAAAATTCATAAGTATGAACAGTTTGAAAATGTTGCCACCCTTTACTCTCCTGTGTTGTGAATTTTCAAGTACAAAACTAGATGTAACCGATTCCTTTGTTGTCGTCTGTGTTGTTCAGGTGCCAGCAAATGTGGAGAAGGCGCTGACGCTGTTTGGCCAGCTGCTCACCAAGAAGCACTTTCTGTTGACCTTCATCCGCACCCTGGAGGCACAAAGGTCTGTGACAAAAAAATATATATAAAGATGCTGTTTTCTGTTAGTTTGATACAGTGTGCTAGTATTGGGATGTTCCATAAAATACAATAGTTCCAAGTCGAGAAATGCCCAACGTACGTTACATCCGTCACTTGGCTAGCTCAACCATGCTGACATTACAGTTTGCTGATTGAACATTAGTTTAACAGCTAAGGCAAGATGGATTCTGTCAACTGGATAAAGTTTTTATAGTGAAAAGGAGTCCTGTTGACATAAACTTTGTCCAGTTGACAGAATTTAACTGTTTTTGCTTTGGACCCTGCCAGCACGACTGAGGGAGAGGCATCTTTGAACAGCTAAACACTTTAAGAGTTATTATATTCATAAGTGATATACCTATCATGTTTTATACTGTGTTCCAATGGTTCTCAAACTGTGGTAAGTGTACCACTGGTGGTACGCAAGCTCCTTCAAGTGGTACGCAGATTCTTCTGCAGTTCAAATAGTTGCTGAAGATAAAGTGAATTCCAAAGTTAGTCCTGGGTTTGTCTTTGTTTAGAACTGGAATAGCAATTGAGTAGTCCTATTTTGGTTCATATTTATTGTGCACTGTCCATGTCTCAAATAAATACAACATTTTAGAATGTTTTTAGCCTTAGTTTAGACCTAGAATAGTCTGTTTAGACCTGGTTTAGATCTAGTGGTACTCGGAGGGCTAAACATTGTGAAAAGTTTGTGAACCACTGCTGTATTCTTATCCTACTATCCTGGGTACGTATAATGGTTCTGAGTTGTTGTTGTTGTTGTTGATGTTGTTGTTTTTTTGTGTGGTTCTAAAGTTGATTCAGAGTAGGGCTATGAATACAAGATCTACAATACTAAATGTAACACGATACTTGGAGTTTGATACGTCCTGATAGGTGGATATCCTTTAAAACCTATTTATCTATTTGATTATGTAGAATAATAAAATACATTGGGATTTCATGTTCACAATGTCTTCAACATCAGAATATAATTGGCCTGAATAATAATCAGCAGGTTAAGAAGTGTGTAAGTCTGCAATTTACAATGAATTTATGTTGTTTGAAAGTATCACAATATGCAGCTGTGTATCATTACGTGTATTGCCAAGAAGTCCTTCACGATGTATTGCTGTATTGAGGACGGCCCTAATTTCAGGCACTCAGAACTCACACATTTTTTACATGTAATGACCATATTTATCTATATCTAAAATTTGACGTTTTACTGGGCGCACACTGGTGGAAAATCAAGGTCCTACAACAACACCACTTTACTATATATAAATACTGTATGACTGCATCAATAATATATCATGAATAATACACTTTTATACCTCAATATATTTGCTAAATTGTTCTGAAATTAAACTTAATGTGCAATTGGTACCATTAAACCCCGTGAAGCACTTTCCTGAGTGGCCCACGACATGTTCTCCACACATATTCTGAAATGATTGCATCTATTGAGATTAAAAATAGATGTGTTATGATGCGGCTGATACATAGAGCAGATTAAATATTGATGTCAAGTGTTAATAAAGTGTATGTATTGTGTTATGGGTGCAGGTCGTTCTCCATGCGGGACAGGGGGAACGTGGCCTCGCTGATCATGACGGCGCTGCAGGGGGAGATGGAGTACGCCACCGGGGTCCTGAAGCAGCTACTGTCCGACCTGATCGACCGCAACCTGGAGAGCAAGAACCACCCCAAACTACTGCTCAGGAGGTCAGCGGGAAACACTCTATTTATATTACTTTAAATTTAGTTTGAATTTTCATTATTTTTGTTGCTTAATTAAAGTCAGTATTGCGCAACGTTGTTTTTTTTTCCAGCAGGGAAATTAGTTTTAACTGAGGATATGCATATGAATATTTGTGGCACAATGATTATTTTTCAAATGATTACAATGAAGACAATTTTCATATAGTTTTTGTTTACGTCACCAAATTTAGTAGAGATTTAGCAGAGACTGTATGATGAATACAAATGAAACTATTCGCCAAGACTTTTCTTAGAAGCGAAATGAACTTGCTTTGTGTTTTCCAGTGAAAGCATATCTTGTGTTTGGTATTCTGTTGTTACCAAGTGACATTTCCTGCGAAGCCCAGTGCCTCCTCACATGCCTCCTCCAGCTGGCAGCCCTGCAGACATAAGCCCAGAGACTCTGGGAGAATGGATTTGTCTATAATCCAGACTGTGGCATTATTTAGACGACAGGGACCGACTTCTTTTGACACTTCCAGAATGATGTCACAAACTTTTCCATAAGTACTAGACCGCATGAGGACATCTTTATACTTCCTGGATACAGTATATAAAGACTTCCGACAATTAGTGAAGTTATGGAGAGCTTGGCGCTGCTTAATTGAGTGTATCGAGTTGACCTATTTGCACTTTCCTAATTGCTACCCACACAATTAGCACCTTGCATCATCTTAGTCATGCTGCTGTAAGGGTGTGCAAATGAACAAATCGGCACATCGCAAAAAAAATTACCGTAGACAGATTTATACACTTTGCCCTGAATGTCATTGTGTCTTTGGATGCCGATGTTGTCTAGCTCTCAGTAAAATACGGTCACAAATTCTGCGACACTGCCTCGATGGAAAAATCGGGTGGATGACTGTATTTGTGTGGCGTGTACCTGTAATCAAATGCATAACTTACACAATTACACTATTGACTGGAGTCAGACTTGAGTGACTACTTTAATGTAACTAGTAACTTGACTATGGATGGACTAAATGGACTAAAACACTTCTTTAATTATGACCAAGACTGTTTGAAAGACAAAATTGAGCTATTTGGTAATTTAGTATAAAGATGTGAAAGGACTTGAAACGTAAAGCAGAGGACTTGGACTCAACTAGGGCTGCAACTAATGATCATTTTGGTATTCTTTGGTATGAGGACATCCTGGTGGAGAATATTTACAGTCAAAAGTGTTTTCATCAAAGACACAAATTGAACACATGTCATTTTATGTGATTCATGCTTTGTCTGAATAATCAAACACCTTCTCTCAGCTCATGGCGTGTGTTTGAGTCTGTGTTTGGACAGATTCATTTATTAACTTGGACCGGCGGGGGGACTGACTTGGGACTTGACTTGGACTTGAGACTTACTTGCAAACTTACAAAACAAAGACTTGGTCCCACGTCTGGTGACTGAAAACAAACGTCTTTGTACAATATTAGATGACTAGATTTGCTGGAAACTTCACATTAGACACAGTACGTACAAACAAAACTGTTCAGACGTATCTCAATCCTGGCAAAAGCAAAGCATGTTCTAAAAAAAACAACAACAACAAAAAAAAACTTATTCTGCCATATTTATCATAGAGTTTAGAGGTCGGAGGAAGGAACAATTACAAAAGTGTATTACAGAAATGAGCCGTCAAAATTATTCATAATCAGTCAGTTTTTATGAACATACTCAACAATTATTTGCACATTCAAAAACATTTTTCAAACTAAATAATATTGTGGCATTTATAACGGCACAGATAATGTTTAAAGCGAGTAAATGTGTATATTGTTACATTCAGTCCACGTTCAGAGAAAGGGAGTTACATTTTAAGAATAATAAGCCAAATACGTTTGGTGGAATAGCTTGAGTATTGATGTTAAACCAAGTCAAGACATAATCAATTTTAAAGTATTTTGAAAGATACTTGGAAGGATGCAAATATTACATTGATGTTAAGCAAACAGTCGGTTGTTGGTTACTTGCCGTTTTGACTATTTATAGCTATGGATTTTACAAACAAAAAAATGGCCTCGCTCATATGCTGTTGATATTGATAATTACTGTATTATATAGACCTTACAAGAGGGGTCGGATACAATAAGTTCTGAATTTTCTTCCTACTCGTTTTGAGCATAATGAACTCCATAGAGTATTATAAATGATGTAGCTAATTTTTTATATTTTTTCTACAATCTATATGCTTTCATGTATGTTTTTAATTTCACTAATGCTAAAATAAAGAAAGAAATGCATGTACTGTATATTTCCCCCCAAAAAATAATACATTAATGAATTGAATCATCTTTATTTCCATTGTTTTTTCTTTCAGAACGGAGTCGGTGGCAGAGAAGATGTTGACAAACTGGTTCACCTTCCTCTTATACAAGTTCCTCAAGGTACTTTCTACTCTGTTTAGTCTTCTCTAACGCAAAGACTGCAGCCAAGACTGGACTTAAATTGTATTACAGCTGAGTGATCGTCTCAGTAAATGTGTTCCTATTAGATATAATGTCCTTATCTTCCTATTCTACCTTGGGTTTTATTCATTTCTGTGGTTATTAAAAGACTAGCCTCATATGCTCCTCTCCTCCAGACGCACGTGTCTTGTGCCTTAGTCCTTTTATTGGAGCTTTATTTAGTCTTTTAAGCCCACGCGGCATGTCGCTCTGATCTCTTTTTGAAGTGTAGATCTGCTGTTGTCATTATGGGGCTGACAGTCCAGCTCTGGCTGTGCCTTAAGGTCATATGTCCCAGCAGGGGGCAGCGGTGCCAGAGATGTCCTCACACCGCACTGTGCTTGGAAAGGAGATGGAGAAATATTGGCTGTCTTATATGGTTTGAAGTCATGGCATTTTTAGTGAACAAATAAAGTCTTATCTTATAGGTTAAAATAGTAGACTGTGGAGTGTTTCTGGTAATGGACATTTTGATAATGTGCCGTTATCAAAGTTATTATGCAATTATACAACAATTAATAAGGCGACACTGCAGGTGAAAAGGAAACGAATCTTACTCACATGAATTTAAGATAAATATCTATTCCAAGTTTTTCATCACTGTTTTCATATCAAAACAAGGCATTTTCAGAGTAAAGATTGCCAAAATTGCACACATTTGCAACATCAAAATCTGGAAAATTGATTAAGCCAGGTTTACATTTCTTTCTTCAATTTGTTGGCATATTAGATACAAAAAACAATTACAGAGGGGATTTTGAATATCTTATTTAGTGGCGTATTTGAGGAAGCTAGATTAGACTGAAAATTATTGTTATTTGGAGTTTAAACTTTAATTAGCCTGCATTAGAAATTAGATATCAGCAAATCCTTGCATAGAATCCATCAAAATCTTACAAGAGTACAAGCACAAGATTGTAATTCAACAGAGTCAGCCGTTGAGCTTTGACGTTATGAATCAGATCGAGATCCCAAACATTTCAAATTGTCAATGATAAGCTTGTTTTTTTTATTGAAAGGTCTACAGCCGATTCAGCAAAAAGCATGTTGTTTGGAGAGTTCAGAAAATGGAGGAATACATTTCACTTTTGGGGGAGTAAACGGCACTGATTTAAAACACTGCCCCATGTACAAATTAAGATTGAATGACATGTTTATTTTGTTTTGAATTAGAAAACATCAAATGGGATTGGAAAAGGTGATTGTGAATACGAGGAAACAACTGTGTGAATAGTTGTTTTTTTGCCATTCTTCCAGCACCATCCATAGGTTTCAGAAAGATGATTAGAAACTGTCGCCGTTAACAAGTCCAATTTTAAAAGTTATTATCTTTTGATTGGGAAAAAGTCCTCAAAATGTTGCATATAAACAGGAAGCCGAAACCCATAAATAGTGATAGATCTTTGTCGTGAACCCCCTCACTTGAAAACCAGACTGATATAGTTGGACAAATGTCCTCATCCATGTTTAAAATCATACTGAACAATGAGCACAGGGGTTAAGGCAGCTACAGCTGTTTCCACAGAGGACAGAGGAGTCAGAGTGTGTGCAGAGAGCGAGCCGTGCATGAAGGTGAGACTGATAAATGAGTCGTCTCTCTCCTCTCGGCCCATACGCTTCATCATTAAACCAGTGCTCGTCCCCCTCCGCGCCGACGCTACTTCCGTCCATACTAGTTTTCCTTTAGCTGGACCACAGACTAATGGGCCTATTGAATGGCAAGTGTCTTTGACGGAAGCAGAGCAGAAAACATATTTATAAACATCTGTGTCTGGTCACGAGGGCGGCAAATGTCAATGAGAGAGCGTGCTGAGTAGATTTATGGAAGAGTGGACTCGGACAGACACGCGCAGAAAAGAAAAGTGAAAAAAAAAAAAGAAAAAAGAAAGAAAGACAAAGAAATGGCTGCATAGAAATTATTAATTTGATTTTTTTTTTGCTTATTCTTGAAAAGTAATTTGAATGTACTGTATTTTTTTAATAGAAAAAAAGAAATTATGTACTAACCCTTATTAATAATTCGAAACATGTGCCTCCCTTCAGTTTTGTTTTTAAAATGTGCTATAAATAAAGTGAACTGGACAGAGGACCTTAGTCACCAGTTCAGCAGGAATCTCAAACAGAATACGTAAGAGAACTTTCCAGCGTGTGGAGGAGCAGCAGTTCTTGACATAAAAGCTTTCACCTGGAAACAAAAAACATTGTCCAGTCTGTTTCTAAAGATGTTTTACTATTTAATTGAATCCACTTGCACCCATAGACACTTTAACGTCAATGCTGTCTTTTCAAAATGCCTTTTTCTTTCCATAGAGACATAAAGATCAGCCATTAAAATAGCTCCTATACACTAAACCTGGCAATCTTCGTACTTTACAATATTTTGACAGAGGTTTGTTACACATAAAATCATATAAAGGACCCATACTATATGATGAAAAACTTCCAATATTTTCTAAACTATACAACTTTCAAATAATATCTTCTTATTTATCTGCGGTCTTGGTTTGAACTTGTTATATTCTAGTATTTGGCTTTCTTCTCCCACACGCGTCACATAAAATAAATACATTTGTACTATTTCAAGCTGTCTATATTCATAATGAGACAAATTGTGGTTTATGAATGCACAAGTGTCAATGTCACTTCACTGACCCGCGTGGCCGTGGGTGATTTATTCTTTCAGATATGGACATGAATGCTTATAAATTTAACATAACGTCAAATATTGAACATCTTTCTGTGCCATTTCGTGCAGGAATGCGCCGGAGAGCCGCTGTGTCATGCTCTACTGTGCCATCAAGCAGCAAATGGAGAAGGGTCCCATAGACGCCATCACCGGAGAGGCGCGCTACTCCCTGAGCGAGGACAAGCTCATCCGACAGCAGATCGACTACAAAACACTGGTCAGTCCAATTCATCATGTGTCAAAATCGCAACAGAAATGCCTCCGCGGGCCCATAGCGTCCTGCTGTTCCGCTGCG
Organism: Chaenogobius annularis; assembly: GCA_015082035.1. Lineage (NCBI taxonomy): Eukaryota > Metazoa > Chordata > Actinopteri > Gobiiformes > Gobiidae > Chaenogobius > Chaenogobius annularis. The sequence continues at coordinate 2,091,958 of BJKM01000057.1, forward strand.
AGACGACATCCACGGTAAAAAAAAAAAAAAACCTGGCCTGTCTCCTGATTATGTTTGGAGTGGCTGTTGTTTCTGGCTGGTGTCCTCACGTCCAAACAAAGCACTCGGTCCTGGACGAGGCTCAGACAGGCACTTGTCAGCACAGCTCTGGTTTTCACCCAGTCGTAAATGCAGAGCGATTACCAACACAAACAATAACAACATCTGCAAAAGAACTCGGTGTAAAAAGGCTGTCGAGGAATGTTCAATTCAGTAAAGGTGGGTGAAACAAAACAATGAATAAATTGGGGGGGTTGAATTATGTGGCGCTTAAATTTTGATTTCTATAACCATTGGGATATATATTATTTACGTTTCGAACCGACGATTAAGGACTGGACCGACAACAAAACTGACATGTGAAAAATTTAAGAATAAATAAAAATCACGTTTTGACTCAACTTGAAAATAGATAAAACACACTTTTCTAATTTTGTTATTCTTACATCATTTGTTCTCTCTGGTATTGTTTGTTTATTTATTTTTTAATGTTCGTTTGTGAAAAAAAGAAAGAAAGAAATAATACAAGTGAATGAAATGAAATAATAATAAAAAAGAAATGTGTGTCAAACAGAGATAAAATAAGAATTATGTGGCACTTTATTTTGAATTTTATAACCATTGCGATATCTTATTTGCATTTTGAACCTTTTATATATTTTCCAACTGCAAAAATTGCTAGATCATTCAAATTTTTACATTTGAAGGTACAAAATGTTGCACTCACATGTCAGAAACAGGGAACAAACTGTTTTAACTTTTTAATTAAGCCTGTAGATTAGTTTGGTGAGATCATGCAGTTTATGCAGTTATTCAAGCAATAAACACATACAATCTCTATTCAAATGAAGATCCACGCTGAAAAACATTTAAATGCACTTCATTGAAAACTCTGCACACCTGAATATGGGTATCTACAGCGACAATATTGGTTTTAGTCACAGAAATGATTATAGTTTGTTGGTAGAATCTTCTTCGAAAAGTACAAATATTTCTCACGTTTATCTTATCCAAACACTCTCCTGCAAGTGCTTTCTTGTTGTCTACCTTCTGCTCCTAAATCCTCGTGCGTGTTCTGTAGACGCTTCACTGTGTAAACCCGGAGAACGAGAACTCGTCGGAGGTGACGGTGAAGGCGCTGAACTGCGACACCATCACTCAGGTCAAAGAGAAGCTGCTGGACGCTGTGTACAAGGGCAGCCCCTACTCCCAGAGGCCCAAGGCTTCGGACATGGACCTGGGTAACGCGCGCTTCTTTCACCTTTAATTTATCCGTGCTGTATTACAAAACATCACCCACGAAACAATAGTATCGCCTGCTTTTAAGGGTGCACAAACACTGCTAGTTTATTTATATTCAAGTACACAAAACAGAAAACGAGCCACATTTCGTCACTTCTACTTCATGGTTTTGTCTTAAGAATCCACATTTTATTTGAACTTTGAGTGTTATTAAGTCCACTTAACGTAAATCATTATTAGGATCAATGATTTGAATTGTGTGAATCTCTAGTCATCTTTTAAAACTGCCATATGGAAGTCATTTTCAATCTAAAGCTACTGGTCTGAGGAGCAAGAATGTAGGCTGCTAGATTAGTACTTCACTATTAGAGGAATTTACTTTGTCATGGACTTGTTTACGTGTTAGAGTAGTTTTGGGTTGTTTTGGTCTATTGTGGCTGCAGAGAATAAATAAAACAAACTCTAACATTAGCCAAAACAATACTTATTACAGATTTTGTATCAAGTGCTTCTTAAATATAGACATACCCCGACACTAAAATCTGAAGCGATTATTACATTTTGAAACGTGCACTGACTGCCAACATAAATTTCCATATTTCACACTTAATTTACAAGAACAGAGCAGTGATGTCTCACCTGACCTTGAGGCCACACTACATACATTAGTATATTTAATGTGTGACCTTTTTCTACGTGTGCGTTACTGCAGAATGGCGTCAGGGTCGAATGGCTCGGATCATTCTCCAGGACGAGGATGTCACCACGAAGATCGACAACGACTGGAAGAGACTCAACACCCTGGCCCACTATCAGGTACACATCACACTAGAGGGCCTCCAGCCATAGTACGTAGTAGTAGTAGTTGGAAAGATATTTAAAGTCATTTCAATGCATTCTGTTCTAGTATCAAGGAATGTATCAATAGCATAAACATAAAACCAAAAATTCAAGTAGTAGGTGGTCTTTCTGTGTCCAAAAAGCGCTATTTCAATCAAACGTATTTCTAGTTTTATTTGAAAAAAAGACAAAAGACAAAAAATACAAAGAGCAAATGGCATGTTATTGGTTAAAAGTGGCTATGTTTAATCTGAGCATTATCTGATTTCTGGAGTTATCAGATTATTGAAACGTAAGTAGTTCCATCTGCTGTGAGTAATCTGATTTCTCTCTGATTGTTCGGACGTGTGCAGGTTTTGACAAGGGAAATGATGCAAAAAGGGTGAAAACTAATGTGGCAAAAACAAAAACGAGAGAGAGCATTTTGAAGATGAGGAGTAAAACTGCAACAACTACTCTAAAAAAATCAATTGTTTAACTGACAATGTTTAGATTTCTACATTTCCTTTTTTTTCTTGGCCATGAATAAATATACTCCGTGATTATATGCACGTGAAATACAGGTGGGATGTTGTGTGTAAAATATTAACGTTTTGTGTATTTTGCGCGTTCAGGTGACGGATGGTTCCGTGATCGCCCTGGTGCCGAAGCAGAACTCTGCCTACAACATCTCCAACTCCTCCACCTTCACCAAGAGCCTCAGCAGATATGGTACACTCAATATTTGATCGTAGCCTTTTGGTACGAAGTAGAAGTAGCTGCCGCAGTACTAGTGTTAGTGGAAGTATGTGTCCCTCAGTCGTCCAGGAAAAAGATAAGGATACAGTTTATTGTCCACTGGGTACGTTTCACTGCACCAAACAATTGCATTCTAAAGCTGGACAAATGCTTCACTCTTAAAACATTTGTCCAGTTGTCAGAATTCATAATTAAGTAGTAAGTAAGCAATTCTTATTCCATGACTCCTCCTTTGTGTACAAGTACGAATAATAACACGTTACGAGAAGAAAAGTTTAGGATATATTTGTACGTAATTTGTATGTAAGTCATAGTGCCAATAAGTTATATTCATTTAAATCTTTATTTTCATATAACAAGGACAAGTGAGTTCTAGATTTTCAAATGACATTTTCAAGTCACGCAGCTCACAACTCAAAATGTAAAATTATCATCCCTGCACTATTGTAAGTTAGAACACACATTATTTGTTATTTGAACGACCCTATTATTTATTACAGTGTATATATATATATATAAAAAAAATCCATAACGCAAATAAAAAAGATGAATAAATGAACCCGTTGCAGACTCAACCAAAAGATTCTCTACAGAAACATTCCCCGGTCCGGACCCCTCCGCCCACCCCTCCCCTCCTTGTGTTTTCTCTGCCTCTTTATTTATGGAGGCCATCATCAGAGCCCATTCTTCTGCACCTTTCTCACTCAATGGCAATCCCTTTTTATCCAGCGCTATCAGTCCGGGCCAAGGCTGTTCCAGGGCTATTTCCAAGAGCGCCGCTAAATGACAGGCATTAAAGGAGACACCTCCAGAGAGAGAGGGAGGGAAAGGGAAGGAGGGATGGAGCGCAGATTGGATGGACACCTGGCAGCTGGTGATAGACACAGGCCCCAGTCGAAAAAACCCTATTCTTCACTGGGAAATGGAACTCTTTAGAAGATAAATGAGTCTATAGCCTGTTAAAGGAATGGATGGACTTTTGGAATTCGAGTGCCAAAATGTGCTTTTCTCTGTCCATTCACTAAAGCACAGGGTGATTAGCCGGGGACATTCACACTTAACATTGCAGTCCCGGAGAATGAATAATTTAGTTTCATTTTGAGTTTCGCAGCGTGACAGGTTTTAGGGACTCAGCCACTTCCATTTGTGCAGAATTGGAATATTAAGGTCCGAGCTCTTTGAAAGCACAAGATATTCCACTATTGGCTTAGAATGAAACTGTGAGGCCCAGTACTAAAAGCAAAGATAAAACTAAAAGCTGATGATTGTGTGATGAAACACCTCTCACCCATTTGTTTCTTTCTTTCTTTCCTTAAACCAATTGAAAAAACGTTTCTTTAAAATGATGCTAATGCTAACATTTACAGATCAGTAAACTGGTTCTAATTTTACTCTTCTAAAATTCTGTTGCTGTAAATCTTGTCAAGTCTAAACCAGGTTAGCAGAGATTCCTGTGTTTGTATGGGAATAATGCTGATATGACTCTGCTCTTAAAACGTCTTATTCAGTTTCATTAAAGCTGATATTATGTGCTCAACAATTGTATTAGATTATGCATTATAGATTTAACTATACTTGGTATAAACTGCAATTTTTATTATATATTTTCCCCCATCCCAGTGTATTAAGGTGGTCAATGACGAGATTAAATCATCCTCCCATGCCTCTGTCCATGCATAAGGACAATGAAATAACACATTTATGACAGAAACAGAAAATGCTGACTTCTGCTGCCATTGACATCCACAGAAATAGAAATAATGAATGCATGTATTTACTGTATGTAAGCGCGTCATAACTCGAACTGTGGAATACATATGTACATTACAATATTTAGTTGTTTATCGGTAGGTGAGCAAATGTTTCAGTCAGATTTTAATGTTTTAATGTTTTTTTTTTTATATTTCTGTGGGTTAAACCTGAATACGTGAATGATACGAGATAATAGTATTACAAAATATAATTTCTGAGACAATACTGTATAAAACTCAGTTAATTTTAGTATTAAAGAGAATGTTGATACTGAAAAACAAGATGGGTTAGAATAAGACAAAACCCTACTATCTATAAAACGAGCCTTTTGGAAGGTTACCTATACCAAGTCGTGCAATTCTGACCCTTACCACTCACTGTCCACACGGCTTTATTCACTTTTCTAACCCATTACTCTCCATTTCACCCCCTGCCACTCTGCTGGAGCTGACCTTTTAGTGTCCATTTAGCCCCACCCCCGTCCCCTGTCATCTCCTCTGGCTCTCAGAGAGACTTCTCCTCACCTCCTCCTCCTCTCTTTCTTCTCCCATCGCCCATCGGCTCTGTTGCTCTGACCTAAAAGCGACTTGTCAGAGAGCGCCCTCCCCGCTGTGCCCCTCCACTCCAGCCCCTTCCGTCTGTAAACAGAACATGCAGTTCCTGGAGCTTCTAATCAACGCTGACACTCACAATGAATTATGAGGCACATATAAATGATACACAAAGATCTGGAGGCAATCAAAATGAAAATGATCCCGTATGGCAAGCTGTACTCATCCACTGCTATACGTTTAAAAGGCAGATCAGTGTAAAATTAAGTTTGAGTTCTAAAGGGCAGAAAATACTGTACAAAATGTTACTTTTCTGCTTCTTGTTGGAATCATCAAAGAAACTCAAACTTAAGGAATTAATCCAAACTGAAATAACAAATACAATTTATTTTACAAAAATAGAGGAAAATAGAGTGAGTTCGAATCTGACAATGTCCTGCATGTCCTCCCTTCTCTCTCATCCCCCATTTCACGCTCACCTTTCCTGTCTAATAAAGTCTCCAGGCCAAAAAAATTAATACAAATAAAAAATTTAACTACAATGCTGATCGGTGATTCTCGAGAGTCGGAACAAAACCGGGTTTGAAAATGACTTTTTTAAAAGCGTTCTTTGTAGGTCTGAGCTGTACAGAAATGCAAAAGAATAGGTTCTGAATAAAAAAACATAAAAAACTAAATTATTATTTCAATTAATGTCAACCCTGTCAGACACACACATTGCATTTGTTCCATCTAACGAAAATATTAAGTTGTAATCTATGTTGTTATTTACTATTGTGTCATATAAATATAAATATATATGAAAACTTAAATTGTAATTTAACACTTTCATGAAAACTATTATATTTTAATGTGATAAAATAATGTGATAAAATGTTAATGTTATAAAATAAATGTCTGCAAATAGTTAAGACTGTAGATCTTATTGCCCTTTCCGACTTAAATAAGATAAACTGAATTAAAACAAACAAACAATCCGAATCCTGGTGGAGAAAAGGAAAAATTACATTGATTTTACAGTGATAATATTTAAAAAAATTTTTTGCAAAAGCTCCAGGATGCAGATTTATCTAAGTTTGTGAATGTGAACATTTTCTACAGATTGCAGTGTTTTAGAGAAGAGAGATCAATAATCACCACTATATTTAAACATTTACAGCAGGATTACCATCTTACTGAAAAATACAGTCAATGCATTACAAGTTAATGGCGTCCGGTGTGTGTTGCTGTGTAAGAACGTGTGTTTCCTAAGCTTCTTGCTCTGTGTTGCAGAGAGTATGTTGAGGACAGCCAGCAGCCCCGACAGTCTCCGCTCCCGGACGCCCATGATCACCCCGGACCTGGAGAGCGGCACCAAACTGTGGCACCTGGTGAAGAACCACGACCACTCGGACCAGCGCGAGGGCGACCGGGGCAGCAAGATGGTGTCAGAGATCTACCTGACCAGGCTGCTCGCTACAAAAGTGAGTCCGGAAACTTCTCTGAATTTACATGAGCATTGGGGGACAGTAAAACCAGAAGCTTGACTAATAACATTCTTTGAACAGTGGGCTTTGTGAGGAAAAGTTCTGGGTGTCGTGAGGTCTAAGTGCATTTAAGTTGCGCAGAAGTTATAAAATAGTGCAGATTGGGACAAGAACCAAAAGCCCAGTCAGGAGTGAAGGTAGGAAACAATAAATAAATAGTTAAAAAGATTTAAACCTTTGAAACACTTCCTTAAGAATATTTTGTAATTATATGGATTTTGGGACAGGTTGCTAAAAAACCCTTCTAAATTCTGAAAATGAGGCAAAAGTGAAGAGAAACATAATGTGATGAAGCTTTGTTGAGCCTCAGAATATCACCAAATATGATGAATCAAGGTTATTTTTACATGATCTGTGTATTCAATTGGCGATTCTGATAGACTGACAGTTTTTCTGAAGGAAAACCCCACATTTTTAGGTTTTTCCGGTCAAACATGTTGACTCCGCAATAGTTTCTCATTTCATCTTCAGATATTTTACATACTTTACCACAAATTAGGCCAGAAAATTGTGTTTTCTCTATCGAAAAAGCGAACATAATTGAGTTTTCTACCCTGAAGAATCAAAATTGTTGCTTGTTTTTTGTTTGATAAACAATACAAATCATACCATGTAGATCTGATGTCAATTTATCATTGAAAACATATTGTGCTTTATACATTTTTCAGATGTCTGTACAAGTTGCTGGTACTGTCTAAAATTGCAAGTACATGTGGTCAAACTTGAACTGTGTGTGTCCAGAATATTTCCGCATCAAACTTCCCATTGTTAGATTTAGTCTGTTGATTAGCACATCATTAAAAGGTACAAGCTACAAAGCAAAGGTACAATATTTGGCACGTATAGCTTCAGCTTTCCAGCAAAACAAACAACTTGGCATCCGCAGTGCATTTCATCGAACGCACCCGTTTCGCACCCGGAGTCAGGTCGTACAAACTCTAATTGATTGCAATTTTTATTCCATGTAACCGTCGAGCACTGCAGCCCCCCAGTGGTGGCGCGTTCGCTTCCATTCATAAAACTGTTTACATGTGAAAGATTGTGTGTATGCATCCCAGCTTTTCCATCCCCACGTAATCAGAGAAAACAAGATGCATTTGTTGGCGCGCGTGTGAAGGCGGATACAGGAGCAGCCGGGGGGACAGGTCGTTCGGCAAGGCGGGCAAAATTCAGCCCGTGCATAATGAAAAAACAGAGAAGAAAATGTAATTGAGAGGCCCAATCCAGCGCTGGCTCGTTTCTGCACATCTTCCTACTTTTCAATCCATTCCACTCTCCAATCGCTGACTAAATATGTTCCCCAGACGTTTATACTGTAATGGATTGTGCCAGATGGAGAAGTCAGCAAACAAATGTGATTTTAGTGAAATTCGTTTAGCCGCGTTTGATGTAATTATGTCCGTAAAGTGCTGTTATTGCGCAGAAACATGGTCTAAATCCGAGAAGCTGGCTGTTTGTGGATGAGTTGGGGTCGAGCTGAAGAAAGTGGAGGACAGTTATAATCCAAACTGTGAGGTTTATCTACAGATTCTTGTAAATACTTCAGTGTCCAGCAGTAAAAAGTGACACACGGTGGCAGAGTGGGTTAAATTCCACATGGCGGCCTTTGAGGGCTTTCTGTGTGCAGATATATGGTTCGAGCTGATATTTATATTTGACGTATTAACCTTATATCCCCAACGTAGGACAATATTTTGACTGTTTATTTTTCCACTTTAATGCGACACGGCACTGCACAAAATGAGATTACACTGCTTCCGTTTGGGTTAGTTTTAAAACAGGGTTGTGGAAGTCTAAAAATGATTTCTGTCGATATTCTTTTTTCTTTATTATACACTGTATTGAAAGTCTGTTGTAATTTCAAATCATAAAGTCAAGGAGCCTGCCCCCTCCTACGTAAATATGTTTCTACCTTTTTCTTGTAATTATTTTTCATCAGTGTAGTATACCTCGGGCCATTACATGTCGTTTGTTTCAACTTTGGTCCCAAGACCCCCAAAACCCCTTCTTTGCACCAAGCTTGTGAGTGAGCCATAAGTGGTGCCATTATCACATACGGTATCACACAGCAATGACATTTGGAACAAAGAACTTTGACATGATGAGGAATACAGCAATGTGACAATATAGGGGTTTATGCAAATCAGTTTCCAATTATTAGACCATTTATTTAAGAAAATTTTTTTTTTTAAATGGCATTCTCATGGAAAAAGCAATATTATGTAAGAAATTATGAAAAATTGGGGAAAAATATGGGCAAAATGTATCAGCCATCGGCAGATCTGGATTCTAAAATATTGGTACTGGTTTCGGCCATGACAAAACACATATCGGTCGACCTCTAGTTGGCTCCTAAGGTTTGTTTAGCTCATTTTTGTGTGCTCTGGAAAATCTGTTGTATTATTCTAATTACTTCAACGTATTTTGCCAACAACAATGTACAAGAAAAGCAGACAGCTGGAACAGGAAGGGCACGGCACGCGCTAGTGAATGTCTCTCCTTACTTTTCACCCTTATTTCACGTTGCCAACTGTCAAACAAAAGGACCTTATTAAAAGGTCAGTCAATGGTTAGCATATATTAGTGTATTCTTCAGTATTGATTGGTCTGTTCCTCGCCTCAGGGTACACTGCAGAAGTTCGTGGATGACCTCTTTGAGACCATCTTCAGCACAGCGCACCGAGGCAGCGCGCTCCCGTTGGCCATCAAGTACATGTTCGACTTCCTGGACGAACAGGCCGACAAGCACTCCATCAACGACTACGACGTCAGACACACATGGAAGAGCAACTGGTGAGACATTTTTCGTATGGATGACTAAGCAGCAACATTTTTCAGATAAAAACAAGTAAGCGTGGACGTTAATTCTCAATCACCCAGTTTTAAATGGTAAAAAGTAATTGAGCTTCCTCTGTGGGGAGTTCAGGCTGTGTTATATAATGATGTGACATTTTAATATTTCATGCCTTTTAATTCAATAACAGTGAAAGTAACAGCGTTTTCTCAGATCTCAGGCAAAAGAAAGCTTTTGTAACCAAAACCAGAGCAATTATTAAATGTTACTGAGTCATGTTCTCTCTTTTCTTACCAATTAAGTTATGGTGAGGATTAAGTACATTAAATTACATGAATTACATACAAGTACAAAAGCAAAGGTACTTTATCTCACCTACATTTTTGAGAAGGACTGAAAAGTAAACAGTACTTTCTGTTTGCTGTTTTACGCATGTTTATACTTTGTCTGGAATGTTCTTTTCTTCTTCTTCCTCATGTAAACACCCGTAGATTAGTTTAATGCTATAATGTGAACCATTCCAGGGAAATGAATCCATTATCAAAACAGGGAACAAGTTTGGAACATCTCGAGAGAATGTTCTTTCATTTCTTAACCTTCAAATGTGACACTAAATGTGTAACGAAGAGCTCAAGGAAGCGGACTCATAATGCACATGTCCCATAGAATTTAATGACAAAAGTATCCTATAAAAAGGAGGTAACAACACTATCGAAAGACAAGAAAAAAGTCAAAATGTAGAAACAAACACAAGGATGGGACACAGACAAAAAAACAAACAAATAACTGACGAACTGGCTCAAGACAGAAGGAAGAAAGGGCTTAAATATTCAGGGGAGTGGGGACAATAAGACACAGGCGGGACAGATCATCACATAAACCAATTAGAACCTGCAACGAGACAAATGTTAGAACCAAAATACAGTAAAAGTAAAATTTAAAAAAGTGTCCGTAATTCTCTATCACTTATCAACATTTGACAACAGTTTCATAATAACACTCAAGTTCATGTTTCAAACCAGACTTACATTTCATAGAGTGCGTTTTAACGTCACCACAAATCATTAAATCAATGGCACAACATCTGCAGAATGCCAGTTGCGCGAGATTAAAATAGTTTTGGCGCATATGAACCTTGAATACCTGTCTGAAATCCCTTTGCAATATTCCTCACTTAGCCTCCATTTACATGTGTTAGTCAGCTGCTCCAGTCTCAGAGGAGCCTAATACAATACACACACTGAATTACATTAACAAAAAGAGAAACTGCTCACGAGGCACTAATTAAAAAGGAATCTGTGCAAAGTTGCATGTGACACCCCGGGGGCATAGCACTTATACGGTTTTCTATATGGCAGATGTCACTTGCAGAATGTACGCCTATGACCATGACTGTTTTGCTCATGCGCAGCTTTGGCGAAATCCATAAATTGCTATATTTATGTCAGACATATTTGTATTAGCATATATTAAAAGATAAATCAAGCATGAATTGTTTTGATTTGCTTATACCAATTTTTTGATGTTGCATACTGTTGGTCAAAAGTGGGAGAAACTGCATACTTTATTAGCAAACCTGCATCAAATATTGTACATAAATTAAAATCTGAAAATAACATATACAAATATTGTTCCTCAACTTGTTTGATTTATTTCGACACACAATATGCTAAATTAATGTTGTTCCCTCGTTAAAAAACATACCTCAAGTTGTATGGAACACTGCTGGACGAATGAGGGATTACACCGACTGATTAGTCTCTCCCCTCTGAGCCTCAACAAACTCTTGATTCCAGATTTCCTCTTTCTTCTTGTGTCATGGGTAGAGCTCTGAGATCGTCTGTGCTGTTTTTAAGTCCATAAACCATTGCCAGATTGAGCATTTCAGATGTCAAATTGCATCCATTAATGTGTGCTTACTTTAGCTTTCTTTTAGCATTTGATTGTGCTAAAATCTGTGTGTCTTGTGTTTGCAGCCTTCCCCTGAGGTTCTGGGTGAATGTGATAAAGAACCCTCAGTTCGTCTTTGACATCCATAAGAACAGCATCACGGACGCCTGTCTGTCCGTGGTGGCTCAGACCTTCATGGACTCCTGCTCCACGTCAGAACACAAACTGGGCAAAGACTCGCCCTCTAACAAGCTGCTCTACGCTAAAGACATCCCCAATTACAAAAACTGGGTCGAAAGGTCAGTAAACACGCAGTTTCACTAGTCTTTCAGGGCCTGTATCCAGCAATAAAAATAAAAATAGATACAAAATGTCTGTCTTTAAGATGCATCTAACACTATTTGCTTTTTCTCAAAAATCACATTTGACTCTGATTGGTTTAATCCTCTTGTGTTTGTTTGAGCATGGAACTTTATTAAATAGAAATGCACTGAATCACTAATAGTCAATCTTTCCAGTTTCACGAAATCGGCCCATGTTAAGACCACAATTCAGTGTTATATTGTCAAACTTTGGACACTTAAAGATGAACAAAACCAGACACAATTTCACTCATTCTTCTTAGGAACATGCTGTTAGCACTAGCGTCACCCATTGGATTCGAATTCCCACTTTACCTGTGCGTGAAATAGCTAACAAGAGTCACATTTGTACCAATTTGACATGCTCTCCAAAGTAGACGCATACTCAATGAAAATGGCCTCTGTCTCACCCTTCATCTTTTATTCAGCAGCTCAATGTTTAACTAAACTCAGGAAGTGTTGTCTCGGCGTCCCACATTCCCTTTTGGGAGCCTAAGTAGCTTTCCAAGGCAGCTTTTAATAGACTGCTGGCGTGTCATGACAATGTTTGCTTTGCGTTCATCTTAGCTGCTACTGATGCTGCTCATCCTCTTACTCAACATCTGTGAGTGGTGTATTTACTTCAGCAATCCAAGTCAGCAATGATTTTAAGTTTATGGTTCTAGTTAATGATTGATAATTTGCTGTGGCCACCCTAAACTGTATAACCCCTAAAGACCTAAAGACCTGACCCTCTGTGACAAAAGTGGGGAGTGAAGGCAGCATGGCTATTGTCAACATGATGTTAATAAATATGCTCCATAGTCAAGGCAATTTAAGATCTGAATGATTGTATTCATTTGGGACTAGTCCTAAAATGGGACAATCCAAAGTGTAGAGCTCTTTCTGCATTTTGACAATCAGCAAGAACCACAAAAATATAACCACAACCAACTTTTAAATCGTAAAAGGTTTTCATATTTTAACAATTGTTTTAAGTATAATACATTTTTTATTAGAGCATGTATACTTCACAAAATGTATGAAATATTTCTTTTTCATACATTGCCTTTAGGAAGGAAACAGTCAGAGGCATACATAAGTATAGTATCAGTCTTAAAGAATGCATCATGCTGTGCCCCTTCACTACACTGAGAGGAAGTACTGAAATCTAAGGTCTGCAAAGGACCAGCAGTCTTCCCCCCAGCAGCACTGAGGCGCTGTACAGTCAGATTTATGGGTGAGGGTTAATTGGCTGCAGTTATACAGTGTATCTGTTCCTCTCCCAACCTATATTATTCCCTGTCCAGCTCTTCCAACCACAGGCCGCTGCGAGATACTGCAGATATAGATCCTGCAAACTGGCACAGTACAAGTCAATACCGGGATATGTTCTTAATATACTCCATCGTTCCCTCTTCGAGGTTATGGCCGGACCCTGCTTCTTAGATAGGACCAGAATCTCCCAATCGATAATAACACACGTTAATTATTGCATATATCCTCAAGTCTTTATTGGCTTCAACTCTAGAAAAATCATTTAGAGCGGAGGGTCAGCGATGCTATACGGTGTACATTTTGTAAAAAGTTGTCCCCAGGCGACTCGCTGCAGTAAAAATAAGTATTGATGGGGGTGGTTAACAAGTGAATACATTTAAGGTCAAGGTAGGACTGACGTTGCAAGCGCGCAGCTTTTTTTCGGCACTGGATAAAGTTTTTCTGTAGACATGTACAAGTAACACATCACTTTAACGTCTAATAAAACCAATGGACACACTTCTTATTCTTTATACCGGTGTAGGGTTCCATGTGCATCGTCTTTGTTGCGTTTAACCTTACTTTATACATTTGGATTGGTCAGTGTTTCTGGGTGATTACATTTCTCCAAATACGCCTATTGTATTGTACTTTAAAAAGCTCAAAAAAGGTTGTATGCTTTGTCTATCCAACTGATTAAATCTTTCGGTAGATGTAGACATTTGAATATGCAAATAATGTGCACAACACTTCTATTTATTTATGGGATTTGAAACTGATCCCACCGTTAGTCTCTCAATCCCTAACTTTTCCGGATGTTTGTCATGGGCTGTACGCTACTCTTTGACAAATGGTAGAACGTAAGGCAGAGAACAGTAACCTTTTGTGAATCTCATCTTAGTTTGGCACGGTTCAAACTCGACTTTATACTCAAGACTTTGATCTGGAATTGTCTGTACTTGATTCGCTGCGTGTTCCAGGTACTACTCGGACATCTCCCGAATGCCTGCCATCAGCGACCAGGACATGAGCGCGTACTTGGCCGAGCAGTCCCGCCTCCACCTGAGCCAGTTCAACAGCATGTCGGCGCTGCACGAGATCTACTCCTACATCGTCAAATACAAGGACGAGGTGAGCGTTTCCCCCCTCCATACATTCACACATACATTCTCCCATATCCTAATCACTGGTGTCATCCTCCTCTTTACCCCTCCTGACTAATACCATGAGGTCATTTGAATTCAATTACTCTGATAAGCGCGGCACATCCATACCCGCGTCCAGGGTGAGCTATTATCACCATTAGAATGCACATTAAGGCATGAGCTCAGCACATTACAGGGCTAATGGAGCTGCGTTTAACTGATGTGACTTCTGTTGTAACGGCACAAGGGATGAGCCAGTCACTGCTCTCTGATTAAACGTGAGATTTTTGCTGTTTACTGCTGCACCGCGCTACGTGTTTTATCAGTAAAGAGCACAAAAATGCTTAGATGCAAGGGTTGCGGCAAAATGCATAATTTAAGAGTGTGATTGTTGCTAGGGCTGAATAATGTTGGCAAAATATCAAATTGCTTTTTATCTGTTAAGCAGTGTGATTAGATTTGCGATTTGTGTTGTATTAGATTTTGCTCAAAGTTCACATTTTAAACACATCTAGTATTAGCATTTAAGAGAAGACAAATGAACTGATGAACGTTACAAGAATAACACACACATCAGAACATGTTTTTAGGGTTCTAAACTAGGGTTAGCTTTTTTTTTTCTTTTTACATAATATAGTGTATGCAGAGGAATTTGTTACTTGAATTTGGATAAGATTGCGATACATTTTGCAGCACTAATTGTTGCTATGTTGGACACTGCAAACTGCCAATACAATTAGAGTGCACGTTTTCTGTGGCAAAAACACAGCATTCATTAGATTCATAGGAATTTCTTTCAATCCTGGTACTTATAACCAATATTCCTTTACCTGTATTTTACATATCCTTTTTTCCACTATGCTAGATAATGCCATCTTTTTCTGACCTTTTCCATTTTCCATTTACTGTTCCAACTATGCTACTAATATTGTCTATATGCAACCATTTTGTGCACCTCTTACTGAACTCATATGAAAATATCAGTGCAAAATATGAACCATTTTCTTTGGATGCCTGTCATAAAATAGTAAACTGTGATCGTAATCCAGGCTAAAGTGTATTTTTTAGAAGAATCCAGGCCACACTCCATGCCTTGTATGGCAGGCCAGGTGTTGGGTGAGCACACTGTACTGACACAGTGACATGTAATTGTGTTGTAATGCCAGAAATCACAGTTTGTGGAAGCGGATGTGTCACTGAAGTGTCAGTGTAAGTGGCTCACAGAGAAACAATAGCTGTCACTGAGAAAATCTAAAATCTACAGACCTCATGCACGATGGGTTGGGTAAGCACTGTGAGAATAATAATAATGTAAAAACAATTTACGTAATAACAATTATTATTATTAATTATTATTATTATTATTATTATTATTATTATTATTATTATTATTATTATTATTATTATTATCATTATTATTATTATTATTATTATTACGTGGCAAAAAAAGGCCCTCTTCCCCCTTGCCACCACGGGGTACGAGCCACCGCGAAGAGCACACCTCATCACCGCTCCTTCAAAAACAGTATCAACTTAATACTACTTCATTCAATATTTTCACGACTGCACAGTTCGAGATAGAGTTATGACCCCATTGGCTTTTATGTTCAGATTTTAACTGTTCCTGTCAAAGTAAATGCTTTCATCCCTTTCAAAATGCCTGTAAACCAAAAACACATGTAGGAAAGGCAGTATTTGTCAGGTTTCCACGGTAACATGCTTGCAGATAGAGGTATGCCGTCATTGGCTTTAAAATAATAATAATGGAGACTGCTTCCTCCCATTTTTTTCTGCCATTTTTTTCCACTAAAAAGCTCGAGCTAGAGTCGTGTGATTTGTCACATTGTGCCTGGTCACAAATGAACCCGTTATACATGTTTTCAGTTGTCTACGACAAATAGATTGTCTTATATGAATTTTTAAATATCAAATTTGGAGAGGGCGCTAGAGAGCCATTTTATTAGCTAGCCACCACATTAGCATATCATTGCGTTCAGCTTGTACATTTTCAAACGCACCAGTAATATTAAAAAAAAAAGTTTAAGAAACGTAGATTTTTGGGAAATGTTTTAAAAATTGCGATTTTGTTTGAAATTCACGATGACCACACTCAATATATCAGCTTCAATTTTATAACATTACATTGCTCATGGGTTTTGTGTCTTGGGGGCAAATTTGAAGTGTAGGAGGTGATGCCAATAGTACAACAAGGTGCACTTTTGTCAGCGCTGTGTTTGATCCAACATGGTCGACTGATTTAGGGTGGGGTCATAATATCATTTTTTCAAATCCTCACATGAACCATTTTTTGGAGTGAGCGGCATATTTTTACTGCGACTTTTTTTGGCTTCGGGCCTCATGTTAATCAATTTTTTAGGTGGCGCTACTGAGTCGTCATTCAATATTTTTTCACGGGGTCTTCACTCAAAATTAGAACTCACTGAGTTCTAATTTTGAGTGAAGTATATATATATATATATATATATATATATATATATATATATATACACACACACACACACACACACACACACATATTGCATGACAGTTAGCATTAGAATTCTCACTGACAGTGGTATAATTCCAAAAAGTTTGATTTTCATTTTTTTTTTTCTATGGTCAACTTCCTGAGCAGTGAAAACATCACACACATATATGAACACAGTATACAGTTGTAAAAAGTATATCTACATGCCAGTTCTTAACAGCAGTTGAAATCTGTCGAACCCTGCGCACGTCTGTAGGTTCCCCGATGCGCAGCCATATTCTATGTCTTCTTTGTATGAGCCGTCCCATTCTCGCGCCGCATTCATGTGTTCCAAAATATGCCATCACAGCCTTTTATCCAGCCATCCTTCCTGCTCGTATCGCCGCATGCCCACAATCTGACTGTAGTTACACAGCCTGGTTGCAGCTGGCACCATTGAAAGCTAACTGCCCCCCGTCATTACAGCCTATTATCCAGATGTAGGCTTGCCCTGACCTCTCACCGCAAACACGGACATAGACAGGCTTATAATGTGCTGGCAGCAAGACAAAAACACACATAAATACAGAGTAGCATGTCCTCTTTGCCCCAGTTCCGCCTCCTCCTTGTACGTGCCACACATAAAAGCAAACCGCAATGTAAACGCGATGGCTGTTAGCATTCCATTTTCGTTGACTAGAGTAGTACTTGCTTCACTAAAAATGTTTGTATTCACAACAACAGAAAGGCGTTTTCTTGATATTTGGGAGATACTGTGAGTTTAATCTGCCATTTTACTGATAAATACAATGTTTGTAGTGGTTTTTCGAGTAAATACTATATTTATGAGTGCCTGATCTGAATTTGCACTTACAGATACATTGGCAAATCATAGAGATACTAAGGTTTGGGAGTGCCACGCCCCATTTTAATCAATAAATAGACGCACAGAACATGTCTTTTGTCGATTTTGAATTTCTTTAGTCGACTACAGCCCTCGTATTTGGTGATTGGAGGGCTGAAGTATATAACTCCAATTTAGGCTTAATAGTAAAGGATTTTTGAGTGGGCGTTGGATAAAAATATGATGTAATATAGTTTTAAAATGATTCTTTTGATGCTACAGTCGAAATGCTCTGTTCCAGCCTCAGCATTGTTGAGGGATTAATTCTTAGACACAAATTCTACACGACAAATAAATCTATTTCCATAAACATATTGTTAGCTGTTGGTGCCTTTTTACTGCAGCGCTTAACCGTGATGGCCATGACTGGTTTTAAAAGATGAATCTTATATCTAATGAGGTTGTTAGTAGTATATTCCATTATATATTTTGTGTATGTGCCGTGCATTTCTGGAACAGGGATGCATCTTTGTACTTGGTATTTTTGGACCAATCATGCGGCAATGTCGTGAAAGCCTATCCATACTGACAGTACACACATTATATTTAATCATCTTATTTCATGAGGAGCTTGCAATGATCAGAAATGCAAACCCTGTCATTCAAAGGAAATGTGTGCTGACGTTTCTTACTTTTGTGACGTCGTTTGCAGATCCTGACGGCGTTACAGAAGGACGAACAGTCGCGCAGACAGAGGCTACGCGGCAAACTCGAGCAGGTCATCGACACCATGTCCATGACCAGCTGAGAACCGGCCAATCACAGCCTCCGCATCCGCCCCCGCCCCCCTACCCCCAACGCCAGCCAGCCCGAAACTGGCCAAACAACACGCCTTCCCTGACGATCTTGTGACTTTTTAAACCTTTAACGTCCCCTTTTCACTACAAAACCATGGAGCAGCTGCAGCAGCGCACCGGAGAGACCGCGGGGTTTCAAAACGTACAGGGATTGGCTTCTTATTTCTTCTCCTGAACTGCCAAGCCAGGCCTGACGCAACCAAATCAAACCTGCCCTACAGCCTCAGTGGATACGGACCTAAGGCGGAAGCACCGGTTGAGTTCTTCGGCCAATCAGGCGAGACTGGTTCACCACAGTAGTGAGCAAAAACTCTGGAAAAACTGTGCAACTGCAAAATGTTTCTTCGGGACGATTAGCCAAGAACAATCCAGGATCTGTGCTTCTATTGTAGTGACAGTAGATAAACAGCCATGGTGAAGATTCAGTTCAATTGCTTCAAAACACAGGTGGACACAGGAAAAAAGGACTATTCAGGGAATTTCTTTGGAAAAAAAACGCCCATAGTCCGACAATTTGGATTTTTTTTTTCTATTCCTGCTCTCCTCAGTGCTGTGCCACTTGTGTTAACTGCTGAATTTGCACAACAAAGCTGAATCAAAAAGAGAGAAGAGGATATATGAATCTCTATATAGATATATAAATAGAAACTTTTTCAAATGAATGAAGAAAAAAAATTGTTTTCCATTTTAATGTACAAAAGATTGAGGATTTGATAATTATGAAAAACACAAGGAAAAAGTCGTCCTGTGCCATGTTTTACTTTGAATGTTGTTTAGTGCAAAGAAAACTTTTTTTGATTAGATGAAACGTGCTATGAAATGTTGTCATGCTTAGTGACTGAAAGTGAAGAGTATAAAATAGGCAAATCTCTCTATATATATTACAGACAGCTTCTATATTTCATAACAAATGCAGTGATTGGTTCCACAAGTCCGTTGAGAGTTTTTGGTTACTCTAAACAATGTTATCAGAGTAAATAGCATACATTACAAGAGACATGCACTTTTGACTATTTTGCAATCAGGATCATTTATCAGATATTTTCAGTAACAAATCTGGACATGAAATTGTGTCAGTATAACACGTAATATAACTTTGGACCAAAAGTAGACACTGCGCTTCAACAAAATCGCCGTATTGCATTGGAAACACTGTTTTTAGTAACCAAATACGTGCATCTTTCGAATTCTTACCGTAAAAGCCGGTGTTGACGTCGAGTTGAGGGCTACGACTTCGCTCTGGCAGAGAAATCTATTATCCAGGACCATCCATGTTGTTTTGCAGCAGGCTTTTTCTCACGGCATTCCGAAATGAAGGGCACTTTCTGGAGCGCCGTCAGTATTGTATTTTTACCAAGTGGTACCGCAAGGCTGAAGGTTTCTCAAATGTGAATGTGGTGTAAGTAAAAGAAACTGTAGCTCGATTTTTGTGAGTGTTTTGTACCAGTCGAAGGCCTTTCTCTTATTTCTGTTCTGTGCTTTTATCTGAAGAAAAAGAAATATGTTTCAATGTTTTTCGCTTCCTTTTGGGTATGTGCTGCTTTAAGCGCCATCCGCAGTGCTTCATTGTGATTTATTAGGACACATTCCTCGCTCATGGGTGTAAATGGGTGCAAGGCTACTCCGAAATACTCGGATAATAATGCGCTGAAAGACAGGCAGGGGATGCAGTGCAGATGTGCCCGTCTCATGGTTTCGACAGGCTTTTACACAGCGTTGGGAGGAAGAAAAAAAAAAAAAAAGACAAACGCATTTCTCTAAGCCGATACCGATGCCTCTGTATAGCTTTGAGTTCTTCCATATCAGTGCTTCCCATTAGCTGATGTTTTTGTTCAAATACAAGCATTGTCTCATCAGGAACAAAAAGCCATTTCATTGTAAAAGTGTTTAGTTTGGTAAATGCAGCCCCTTTTGTTGACAGACAAGAACAATACGGCGTTACGAGTTAGCGTTGCGTCTAGTCGGCCAAAGCATTGTGACCATTGTGAAGTCTTTGAACACTGCTTCGTGAATTGTGTAAATTGTACATAAATAGATGGCGATGTAAATAAATGAAAAGTTATTGTGCAATTTTAAAAGTGTCCAGTTGTACATATTATGATTCAGTCAAGAAAAACTTACGATTAAAATGTTAGCTCGCTTGTAAAACACGTTGCACTTCATTTTACTGTCAAGCTTGCTGAGACAGACTGCCTTATGCTACTATGGCTCATGAGTTAAAGCACAATTTATAGTCAAAGTTCTTATTTTTACTGAACAAAATTATTAAATTCGGCTTAACAATAACCAAGACCTAAACCACAGAAAAACCATATACTTTGTCGTTTTATAGTCTTTCGATGCCGTAGTAGCTGTTTATTCGCAGACCTGGATTCCTTCATTGTGGTCATAATGTTATGGCTGATCCCAAACACAAATCACTGCCAAACGTGTTTCTATATGAAAATGAGTAGGTTTGGCGTGCGTTGAGTTGCAGACAAATTTTCGTTCTTTTTTGTACGCTCTTGCCATATTACCATGTCATGTGAAATGTACTGTATGAGCTTTGATACTTGAACCAGTGATTTTAAACAGGGTACAACTCCATACAGGGCGCTGACCAAAGCTTCTTAAGTTCATGCCAGTCATTTACCCATCAACCATTTTTTCATATTTGGTCAAGATATCGCATTTTAACACAGATTCAGCTAGGATTTGAAGCACTGCACTGTTTCTTTTGTGTTGTTTTTTTCTATTGTACAGACCTTGTAAAGATATTTGGCTTTCTTTTAGAGTATAGAAAAAAAGTTGGTAAGGCAGCCTTGGTCTCGTATGCTTTTGTTTCTTATTTTGGCGTCTTGTTTTGTGCTTCACCACTTGTTGGGGTAAAAAAGATGAAAAGAGCGGGGCGAGGCAGAGGAAGTCGCTTTGAAGAAAGCCCTGCTATGGTTTTTCATTTTTCATTCCGTTGCATCTGCGCCGTTTGGCTTTCCCCCCGAACGAAAGAGACAGCCATGCCAAGAGGAAGGAGGAGGAAGAGCTCGGGAGTGTCCGCAGAACTGCTCCCCGTGCCTTGGCTGCCTTCTCCCTTATCAAAGAATGTGTTAGCGGCTTAGCTGTTACTTTTAATATTATGAAACATGATTAAAAGAAAAATTAAATATTTATTAAAAGACAGTCTTTTCTTTAAAAATGTGAAACTGGACCGGTGATGTAAAAGTCCATGTGGTAAGTACAGGGTTAAATGCAGTGGACTGAAATTCAGAAAAAAGGAAAAAACCTTGTCCGATAAGCAAAATCACTTTGAAGGCATTGCTTGTTTTGGTGTCTAGTTGCTCGAAACCCCATTGGGATGGATCCGATTTGACCTTAATTGCACGCAATGGAAAAGGATGTTGACTTTAGTTTTCAAGCACAATACTTCAGTTATCAAGGCAATTGAAAAAATAGTATGTAATGTTGAAGTAGCAGCCCTTTGCATATTACGAAAGCCAAAATGAAATGTCAAAAACATGATTTTAAATATTGGACAAAGCAGCAGTTACTGTCTCCAATCCGACTTCTGAAATGAATAGCACGGTGGCACTGAATGTCCGTGAACTCCAGAGTCCCCTTCAGATCCCGAAAAGTATCTGGAGTGATTTGTAGGCATGTAACCTTATACTGGGAGCGTCTGGAGTTTACTAACTTCTTGTGTTTTCGTCCCACTGTGCATCTGTGAACAAAGCATTTGTCCAAAACCAAGCACTCGTTGCACTGCAGTCCTGCCATTTGTGCAGAGAGATCTGGAATAGATGCAGTGGTCCCAACAATCATTGTAGTTCGTTCTCGTCACGCAGGAAGTAAGAACCAAAAGCAGCGCTCTGATTGGCTTTGGCGTTCCAACCCAGATTCACGTCTCCGTCTGAAAAAAACTCTTCTAAAACTGTGCGCACACCTAAACTGAATACAGACAAAAATGAACTGTGTTCCAAAGGGTTCGTGAGAGCTCGGAACTAGGATAGTAGGAGAGATTTAGATAGTTAACTTTCTTTTGCGGTGGGAAAGTCAGGTACCCCAGTTTTAATGTAATAGTGGATATTTCGATGTAGGAAACCATTTAATTATATTGTATTTATATTCAAATATAGTTATTCAGGGACTGCTCACATCCATGAAGAAAAACAAGTATTTTCCTTGCATCAAAGCCCAGATTCCAGTGTAAGATCTGAAGAGGACTCATGTTAAGCTTATTTGAGCATAGAACCATACTGACAGCTCTTCACCTCCATAGACTCACCACCGCACTACCTTAATACTTCTCTGATGCGACATGTTCAGTCTGTCCCTGCCTCCATCCTCTTGTTCACCTGCTCAGTCCGCTCTGATGAAAGTGGAATTCAGAAGGAGCGTGGGACATAAAGTACCTGCACACAGATTAAAGAAGGAGGAAAACTTTCATACTTGTGATTTCTGCTATACCTTTTTAAGAGTTTGAGACTTGAAGCTGCTGTGACAGGTCCGTTTCACGCCCGTGTGTGTAAATATCCGCCTCTTTCCTATTTTGCAAATTTATTACGTGTAAATATGCATCAAGGAGAGATTAAACATGTTTTTGCTACTCCTGCCTCGTGTGATGTTTTCATTTCACTCAATGTACTTTACCCACGATGTATTTGAAATATTTTTAACATCATAACATAACTTCTGTCCTCCTCTTTGCTGAAAGAGACTCCGCTATCGACAACAACAATTTATCAAATGGTCTTATGTGTCTGATAAATGTCTGCGTTTTGCTGCATTCTAGTTGTGTTCAGAGGTTGGATTTTCCAAGTTCTAAATTGTAAATTGAAATAATAAAATGTTCCATGTCACAATTCCTACTTAAATTAACTATTTTGCAAAGCCGTGTGAGGTGACCACCGTTGTGACAAATTATTTTATTAAAAATGCAAATCCATGCAACAATTGTACAATATATATCACCACAATCAAACTATGTTATTGCTAGAACATTTTAATATTTTAAAATACACACAGTGAAAGACACAAGCTCAAGATTGATAGTTAATTTTATCGTTTGACAACTCAACTTCAGGTAACATAAGTATTACTTCTCTTCTAAAACTCTCAATTACTATATTGATTACTATATCATGTTTAAAAAACATTAACACATTAATTCATAATTAATGTATTAATTAGCCCCAATTCAACACAAATTTTAAAGAAATGGATGGGATTTTACCCTTTGTACATCACTTAAAAACCCCTGAATACAAGCAGAATCATGAATCACATTCTTCCTATTTTAGAAAGGAATACAGTACTTTTAAAATATTTACGTCTCGAGTAAACTCCAGGGTTGACACTTGTTGTGTCTCCATATTGTCTATCTCATGAGCACTGGTTTAAATATAGTATGAGTTAAAACACAGTTCAAAAGAGGAACGTGTGTCTGTGTATGAAAACTGCTCCCTCAAAATCATTTGAA
This sequence comes from Chaenogobius annularis, assembly GCA_015082035.1. Lineage (NCBI taxonomy): Eukaryota > Metazoa > Chordata > Actinopteri > Gobiiformes > Gobiidae > Chaenogobius > Chaenogobius annularis. The sequence continues at coordinate 2,115,693 of BJKM01000057.1, forward strand.
TATGTTCTGCAGTCTTGTGTTTAAAGTGTTACTTAAACAGTGAGTCTTTCAAATCAGCTGACGTCTGACCACAATGCAGCATCTGGAAAAGTACTCATTATGCTTTATGCCTTAACTTACTAACAAACAAAAAACTGATCAGCCCAAATGCAACAGTGTAAAACGGAAAGAGACAAGATTTTACCTTAGAACATTTGAGGGCTTCTGGAGACCTGAAAATATAGAGCACAATTATTTATCAAATTGTTCATATTTTAGAAACAAATTACTACCTAAAAATAGTCAAATGTAGTTCGCTTCAAACATTTACCTTTTAAACAAACTCCAAGGTTCTTCTGCCTCGCCCTCGTGGTTCAACATGAAGCTGTCTGCAAACACAGAAGGTGTAAGTTTCGTGTGCCCCTATTGTTCGTCTCTCTTATCTGTACCACATGACCACATGACCACTGATGTAAAATATAATCTTGAGTTTGAGATGAAAGTGTGCATTCTATGTAGATTGTGTTTGAACCAGAATATCAGAAATATCCCTAAAATCCTGTAATACAGAGTTACTTAAGTAAGTCAGTGTGAAGTTGATGAGCTGAGCCACAGCAGCAGATATCTGGAATCAACAATCAATAGCACCTTTTATCCTTTTTATGACAATTTAACAAACAACACATTATGCTGGTGTTTTCTGTGAAAATACATGTGTCTGACAAATTACATTGCTGCCAACAAAGTGTTTGCAAAGGGGATTATTTGTTTTAAAGTTTTACCAATTTATTACTAATATTGTTGCAAGCCAGTCCCCATGGGTGAAACGGGCGCTACTTTTGAGGAAAAAGAAAACATTTGCACTTAAAGGATTGCACTTACCTTTGCTAATGAAGACACACCGCCAGAACCACATGCACATGAAGGAGCAACAAACCAAACACAGGACTCAAGAGAATAAATATTGTACTATTCTGAAAATTCAAATATGATTCGCTCTCAGCCTTGAGGGACGTTACCTTGGGTGATCAAAGGTAATCAACAGTTTTGAATGAAAACGGTTTAGTACTGCTGAAAATGTATGTATTTTTACGATAATTTCTTACAGTGTATTGGGAACCGCCCTTTTAAAGTCAGACAAAATGCAGACCCAGTGAATTTAATGTATTCACCTACCCGAGTAGCACAGAGTTAGAAAATCAAACTATGAAACAGCCATTAGTAAATAAAAGACCAATGTTTACAGGAAATAAACAAATGCATCTTGGGAAAAAGAACCACATTGAAGGTCCACTCTCATGAAAGGAAAGGCTGTATATGTGTCCAGGACGGAGCGCATCCGTTTGCAGATAGAGTTCAAGTCTTTAGAGCCTGAAGGAGGATGGCTCAATGGTTGCCAGCCTTCAGCGACCAAACCTGCGCAAGAGCGTCGGAAAAAACACCCCAAAACTGGAACATATGGTGCGGCTGTGTTTTCCGCTGTATTTGTGAAAGTAGTGTTTCTCTGGCGACACAGACCCGCCCCCTGCGCTCTCTCATGTTCAAACAGACGCTTCACAGAGCGCTGATGGCTTTCGATGTGAAGATTGGTCACTGAAAATCAGTCCTTTCATTAGGGAATTTTCGGTCACATTTTACATTTACAAAATAGCTCTGGCCCAACCCACAGACAATCATTTTCACCTGTGAAAGCTCTTAAAAGGCCGCCCAATTCCTCTTGTAGCACAGGGTGGCACATCTAGGATAGGGGGAGGGTCATCCAGGCAGGTAATGGGAGGGGGATCCAGGTTCACAGGTCAGGATCGTAGTATTCCTGGGTCCGAAGTGACTTGACACACTCGTTGCTACTGCCATCTTGAGGACGAAAGCCGCATTGGCATTGTGGGTCGTGTCATCAAAAAGTCTCAAACTATAGGATTTTTCTTCTGTAACCTCCCCAAAGACCCCCTTTGTCACCAGAACTGTATTACTCTGGTCAGGAGGGACCAGTGGACTTACAGACCGAGCAAGTAGTTAGCAGCTGGCTACTGTTAGCTTCCATATTATTGTGTGGCTATGCTAATAAACGTTAGCCTACTTACAGACAGTTTTAACAGGCTTCATTTCCAACTGTTATATTTTAGGATCAGAGTCAGTCACTCACCAGCACACACAGTCTGTGCTCTTGAAAGCTTTGAGTGCTTTGTCCGGTGCAGAGGGCTTGTGGACATGGAAGCTTAGATGTAAATGTCAGCAAAAGTTTGTTGTGGCGAGTTGCTTTTAAGTGTCAGCAGCAAGATAAGTAGATAAGTTCCAAAGCCCATAACTTCTGTCTTCTTGAAGTATCAACCTTTTCCATTTACAATTTTATGGGCCGTTTCTTACAGTGGAGATAAGCAACAGCAAACTGTGACGTCTTCAACATGGGGGTGACAACAAATAAGTCACATGACTGAAACCCATGGACGGATGGATCTAAGGTTCAGTCCTCATTAGAGCAACAGCATACACAAAAACAGCTGGCAAACCTACGTTCCCCCTTTTCTATGAATGGGGGAACTACGGTACCCCATATTTTAAAAGATCCATTCCTGCATGTTGTCGAGTGTTGCGTTGCCTGGTTACTCCTCAAATAATAGAATAGGCTACTGACTCAACCACATATACGGTTCCACATCCCCAATAGTGCATAAATGTCTGGTTTTACTGCATAACATACAGCAGCATATCCAGCCATGGTGCAGGTCCCGGGGAACATAGGTACCGGGGAACATAGGGCTGTTTGGGGGAAACACACTTTGCTAGCAACGCTAAATTTAGCTCATCAGGCCATGCAAACTCAGGTAAACTAATGTTATCTTTATTCCAGCACCGCAGGAATGACAGTTGTAATCCTCACCACTTCCGCTGTTTTCACAATCCCCACTGTGTACTTCTCAACGCCGCACCATATTCTTTTGTCTTTAATTTTCCTCTTGTACATTACAAAGCATCCCCGCTGGTCTTGTCACAGCACAGGGAAACACATTTCTTCAGTTGCCACCTCCTGTTGCCTGCAGCCTCCGTCTCTGTGTGCGGTGCGTTCATGTATCTCCGGGCATCAGTTTACCATGTTTGAATAGTGCTTGTTGGGGGGAATGGCTCTTTATTTGGCCCCTCTATCGCTCTCTCTCTCTCTCTCTCTCTCTCTGCCTGCTTTGAGCCTGGGGGCTTTTCTGGTGATTTAATCAGCGACCGCCCTCGACACCAACTTCACTGAGTGCCTGAAAGATGCAACAGTGAAGAGGAAGAACAAAACATAGAGTCTGATTGGTTCTGATCTTAAGACGGGATGCCATTGGTTCCCTAGACGACAATGGTTATTAATCCTTGAATCTACGACCAAAGATGGCTGTCATGGGAACTGTCAGGTCAAAATGTTCATGATGAATGTGTTTCTTTACTGACCCCTTGTGATTGGAGTTAGTATTGATGCAGATTGTTAGCATTTTATTGAACACATTTTCGGGCTTTCAATCAGATCCATCAAATAATACAAGGAACCTGAAATGTTGAGGACTAATTGGTGAAAGTTATGGAAGTCAACTCCAAATGCATACCTAAATTCTACCTAAATAAAAGTACTTGAACCTGAACTGCTTATGACAGATTCAGGTGTGACACAGCTTAAAGCATGTGCTAGTGAAGACCAGCAGGATTGTTATTGTTACACTTTTTTGGTACATTTCTTTACCACAACCTTCCACCTGTCTCTAATTTCTAGGCAAATTAATCAATAAAGCACTGACTCTTGTTGATATTTATAGCAGTTCACAGACTTGAAAGATCTATCCTGTTGCATCGTGTCACTGATGAAGATAAAGAAAACATTAAGTATATCTATATATGTATATATGTTTATATATATTATATATAATATATATATATATATATATATATATATATATATATATAATATATATATATAATACTTGTGTTATTGTACATGAGCATTACACCAATAATACTTGTATATGAGCATTACACCAATAATACTTGTGTACGTGTACATGAGCATTACACCAATAATACTTGGGTACTTGTACATGAGCATTACACCAAAAATACTTGTGTACTTGTACATGAGCATTACACCAATAATACTTGTATATGAGCATTACACCAATATAACTTGGGTACTTGTACATGAGCATTACACAATAATACTTGTGTACTTGTACATGAGCATTACACCAATAATACTTGGGTACTTGTACATGAGCATTACACAAAACTTGTCTATTATTCACCCTAATTCTGACTTCTGCACTCAGTTTGCATGGTTTGATCCTCTCCCTCAAATGATGTTTGACATAAAGCAATATGTTTGACGTAAAGCTTTACCAAAGGCCTCAGTCATCCACATCCCCTTAAAAAGAAACTATTTCCTCAGACTATGTAGTGTTACAGGTGACTTTAACTGCACCGGCCCGGATCAATAAACTCCAGAATAGCTGCCGTGAGGGAGTTCCTATAACTCTTACAGTAGGCTTGTGTGTTTGTCGGTGTGTGAGTCTCTGGCAGGCTCAAAACAGCAGAGCAGAAGCCGGGGAAAAGCAAATGTAGCAGCAGAAATACAGGCTGTACTTAGACTGGGGCTATTTTGACCATGCAGCACCAGCCTCCTCCTGTTCTGCAGCTTGGGTCCCAGTTGGAGGTCTCTGCACCTTTCCTCTCTGAAGATATCCACTACTTTGATCTTGAGAATAAACTCTACAAGCCCCACTACTCATAATCTACCAACACTTTATGCCAATCTCACATTTCTGGCGATATGCAGTAGGTACTGTAATAGTACAAGGAAAGGTTTTATGATATTTACTCAAATTCTATTTTGTTTGTAGCCAATTTGACTTGGTGGTTAGCTCTTAGCTCACACAACAAACATGAGCCGAGGGATTAGTCTACATGCAATTGTACAAAATTAAAAGGACAAATATGATATGCTATTGAGTATTTCTACTTTGGCATATATATCATGTTTTAGAACAGAAAAATAACGTTTAAAAAATGACTTCATATCACTCTGGTTTTTCACACTCTATGAACTGACCTTTGGTCGCCATCTACTAGCTGCTGAGGGAATTACATAGGAGAGAGAAACAAATTCTAGTATTCCTCCTGCAGCCCCCCCCCCAAAAACAAACAAACAATAATGCTTAAACTGTTGAAGTATCACATATGATGTACAATACAATAAAATACTTGATCAAATATATATATATATATTTTTTAAATAACCCATTTATTCCTCTATCCATTTCAGTGATGAATCAAAAGAAACTGCTGTGATGCAATTACAAAGGCATAGTAACCGCAATATCAGCTGCACTTTTAAGGCCATTTGGGAGAGAGAAACTGTACTTTAAGGCTATAGGGGTTGTGTAACTTTTGTTTTTTCAATGCCTGTGTAGCTTCATACATTGACTGTTGTACAATGTATGAAGTTGAGACAATAAAGGCATCTTATCTCATCTTATATACTTCGCCCACCCAGTGTTTATTCCACCAATTGGATGGAGCAGAAATGTGATTGCTTTGCAGCACTAAAAAAGGAAGACGCTTTCTTTTGTTTTGAAGGACATTTACGGCTCATAATAGACTGAAATGAGAGACCACTATATTACTGTACAGTCTCCCTCTCTCGGCAAGTGTTGGGGTGCAGTCACATTGAAAACACAATTTGGATGTCACCACCATGTTTTGTGAGTACTCAAACACGTCATAGTTTACTCAATTCATTTATTTGTGCGAACAACTTAGACAGGCTTACTGCAGAATCAACTTTTATCGCTTCAAGTTCATTTGTGTTCCCTAAAACATACTTAGATGTAGGGTTTTAGTATTATAGCCATGTTTTATGGTTGTTGCTTATAAGAGCTGCCACTTCTTTACCTGTTGCCATGACGCCAGTGAACATTTTCATTAAGCCACAGCTCTTAAAGGTTGTAAAAGTATTGTGCTGTTCGAGCTCTTCTAAAGCCAAGGTTGAATTTTAAAAGATAAAGAAAAGCAAATCAAAAATGTTCCCTTCCATTTGAGATTTTTACCACACTTGGTTTTAAAACAAACCCTTGACCCTGACACTTTGTTTCGTGATCTTCGTATCAGTAGCTACTCCCAGTTACTTCTATATTACCATTTAATTCTTCTGCTCCTCTGCTCCACACTGCAGGCCTGGCTATGGGCTGCAGCTCCTGGAAGAAGCGCAGAGCTCCAGGAGTCATCTGGAGCTAAGCGCAGCTAAGCCCAGATTCCCTAAAGCATCTTAGCTCTGTGGTCTACAAAGGTTTACACAGAATATCACAGGACCCAGCGCTAAAGCCAAGCAGTTGGCCTCTGCCGCCCCGAGACGAGAGAGCTAAGCTAACTGAAGACTGATCTGAGGTGATTTGGGGAGTAAACACTAATTTTGCACAGTACACAGAGCTGCACAGAAGACCTTTAAAGTTTAAAGGCCAATTTCAGAGAAGACCTATTGCTTTTATTAAATTAGTCTCAAATCAACTCAATAATAGGTCATTTTCACAAAGAATGTGCATTCATTTTGTTGTCATGGTTTATAAGAGGAAAGTTCTCCACAGAATGCACAACAAATCTCCTTCCAGCAATGTTGACCTGGGATATGCCAGATGCCCTCCCTGATGCAACCACTGATGTAATTCTAACTTTGTCTGAGCCATAAACTTTTTTAAAGCACATGGCATATGTTAAAGCTTGTGAATAGTCAAGATAATGATTATTTTGATTATTTTGATGAATGATTCTAAATTAGTTGACAAATATTTGAATAATCAATTAGTTGTGATTGAGCAATTAACTTGTTTGAGCCCCGTACTCTTCTGACAGCATTTGGCTATTATCATAACTATCACAACAAGACCGCAATACAAATATGTGAAAAAAGTTAAACAAATGCAAACAAACAAATCCTACTCCAGATAGAGCTGACAGGTTAAGATTTGGTTAAATTTGGGACAAGATTATGCATGGTTAAGGTTGGAAAAAATGGTTACGGTTAGAGTTCAATTAAGTTTAGGAACTCTTAAGGTTTGGGTAATATTTAAAGTGCACGTGATGGTTTTGCTACTTACTTTGTCCGGTGTGATAGACTTTGTAGTAAATATTTATAGTTTTATGTCAGTCAGGCCGCAGTTTGTGCAGAATTTTTTTTTTTTTAAAGTTGAAAATGACGGGAAGTGGAGCTGAGTTCTAAAACAGAATCCCTCTGTGATGTCATCAATAAGCGACGTTCCATAAAACATGCATTCACTCACAACCGACCGTTTAAACAGTCTTATGACAAAATAAAGGTATTATTATTTGTCAAACTTAACTATCGTGCAATTCATATGGATTTTCACCCTTGATCACATTATGGTTGCTAGGTGACAGTTGTGAATTATCTCTACCTATGTCACATCTGCTGCCCACGTCCAACCAGGAAATACAATAATAATCATTACCAAAATTGTCACCTATTATAATTATCTCAACTTTCACCCAAAAATTAAAAAACATTGAAATAGTTAAAATATCTATTAAAGATATCTAATAAAAATATATCAGATTAGGCCTGTTAATAGCAACCGAGGCAACTAGAGCTTCTGTCCCTCCAGAGCCGACGAGCTCCAACCTTACTGTAATTTGAAACCATTTTATAAAGGCATTAATTGGCTGTTTGGTACCAACATACATTTCAGTATTTATGAAAGACATTTGCAAAAACAAACCCCCCTTTCTCCACCTCATTGTGTCTCGATGATTAGCAGAGGAGCGTGCTGTCAATGGCATGGCAGATCTGAAGACTGTGAAGTGCACACGCAGAAAGACCGACAGGAGCAACAGTCGCGGCAAACAGGTGTGGCTGTCAACATGCCCACTAAAACACACTCAACCTGACAGGCCGCAGACAGGCCCACACGTTTCCGGACACGCGCCGAGGTGGGCAAGACTCCGACAGTGGAGAAACAGATCCCATTGCCACAGCTTACAGAAGGAGTTTAATGACACATTGTTTTGAAATTGCCTGGAAGGGATGTGGATAATAAGGCAAACTCGGCAAGCAAAAGATAGAGAGCTTAGAATGAGGTGTCACGGTGTCGGGCTGATCCATGGGGAATAATGCTGCCACGCGGAGAGATTTTTTTTTAACAAACAAAAAAGTACAGTTTTTGCCGAGTGGTAAAAGATTCTCACCACTGTTTCTGCTGTTTAGGTAGACATTTTTTTATTCATGGCTCAGCGTCCTTGACTTCTGACTTCAGCACTTCTCCATGTGAAATGCTTGTTTTAGTATGCTATATGTGCGAGGGAAGAGCATGCAAAGAATATTCAGTGATCATGGCGGTATCAAAATATAGCACAGAAATATGAGAATGATTGTACAATGTTATATGTAAAACAAGGCATGAGAGTGACGGAAGATTTAAAACTGCTCAGCAAGTGATATGATTATTAAAGGAAGGGTGAGTAAAAAAAAGGAACTACAATCAACAGTTTTTTTCTGCTTCTCAGTATATGGACAGGCCATGCCTCATGTTCAGCTCAGGACCATTTAGTGGGCCGTGGCAACCCAGCGGATGATCGTCTTGAGAATGCCAAAACACCAATTTGTAACATAAAGAACTTGGCCAAATGGCTTCCTAGTTACATGCAGTAGCTAAGTAGTGGTTACGTATAGTCTGAGGCATACTTGGGAGCAGGCTTTTTCTGTCAATAATTTCAGCAAAACTTGGGCTGAAAATAAGAATGTCCTGTATTTTATATTGGCTGAGTGGTGCGAGCGTTTGCCCACCTACCAGAGGTCAACGGTTTGATTCCATCTTGGACGAGAGATACTGTTGTTGTGTCCTTGGGCAGGCACTTCATCCACATTGTCGTTATATAATGAATGTGATGGGTGAGTGAGTAAGTGAGTGAGTAAGTGAGTGAGTGGGTGAGTGGATGAGTGAGTGAGTGGTAGCTATAGGAGGGGTCTACTTGAGTATCCAAAAATGTGTTAAAACTGAATGCATTGCCACTATTTTACACGTGCATATACAAATCTGTGTATTGATGTTTTATATTTTCATTTATTTTATATCTCTGTGCTTTGTTATTAAGATTTCCCTTGTAAATCAATAGTGTGTCAAAGTGCAAAAAAGTGGATTTTTCAAATTCAGGCTGTAAATCAAAGCAACTCCTCTCATTTGAATATTTCTTTTCTTGACCTCCCAGCCCTGGCGTGTGTCTGGCTGACATGTTTGATGTTCCTGATCTTGGAGAGGCTGTTGTCTGCCCTGGATGAATAATAAGTGGATGTTTGTCAAAATAAACCTTGAATGTGGGGCGTCCCATTTGACCCTGTGCGACCTGTGATCGCTCCCTGAGGACTCTCTGAGGGACTCTGTAAGTGCAGGCAATTCACTAAACTGGCTCTGAGCTTTACTGGCATCCAATCCACTCTGCATTCATCAACTCTCCTAGTATAAAAGCACATTATGTTCGAAGGTAAAAAATGAATGTTGAAACCCAAACATATGCATATGTATACGGCACATGTCAGAATGTTTGAGTGTATGAGGAGAAGCAGTGACGGTATATTTCCTTCATGCCTGCAGGCTAAAGTGAGCAGAGGCAGCACACAGTAAGTAAACACGCCAGCATGGGGTTCAAATCCAATCATAAATGTTCAGAACTATTTCATGCTTCTTGTGCAGCCAGACGTCTATAATGTATAATATATGTGCAATTGGAATATACATGAAGCAAATTGGTGGAAGAAAATTGTAAGTACTATTTTTTGTTAAATGTGCACTGTGTACGTTTTCCGGTGGAGGGTCTGCCACCTGCTTGTGTCCATGGAGATGTCATTGCTTTGTCTAGAATATTACACAGCATGACACTAAACTAAACTATTGCCTTGGAGACGAACTGGTTGTGCCACAAGGACCAGTTTCAGGTCAGATCTGTGGAAATGCAAGCCACCTCATGCGCAGTAAGAAAGCATGTTTTTCAAGCTCTAGTGCTAGTCTCGGATCTTGTGTGATTCCATCCATCCATCTTCTTCCGCTTATCTGGGGCCGGGTCGCGGGGGCAGCAGTCTAAGCAGGGAGTCCCAGACTTCCCCCTCCCCAGACACTTCCTCCAAGGGATCCCGAGGCTTTCCCTGGCCGGCTGAGAGACATAGTCCCTCCAGCGTGTCCTGGTTTTTCCCCGGGGGTCTCTTCTCGGTGGGACATGCCCGAAACACCTGCTTGACGTGGAGGAGCAGCGGCTCTACTCCGAGCTCCTCCCGTGTGACTGAGCTCCTCACCCTATCTCTAAGGGAGCGCACAGCCACCCTGAGGAGGAAGCTCATTTCGACCGCTTGTATCCGCGATCTTGTCCTTTCGGTCATTACCCAAAGTCTTGGATCTTGTGTGATTAGCAAAGTAAAACAACAAGCTTGCACTTACTTTGTCCAGTTCAAAAGGCAGAAATGTAGTTTGTATGTTGAGCATTTGGACTGGAAGGCAACTGCAACATGCTCCTGTGATCCAGCATAAACCAGAGCTGTGACAGTGTCTGTGGCTTTGACTCGACTCCTTTGTGTGGGAACTAAAGCGTACTCAGCAACAGCTCTTTTCATTATTCATCATGAGCTACTGTTTACTGGTGATGTTTTACACACAAAGTCCATTAAGTTCTACAGGCTGGACAAGCACTAATGTGTACTCCGCAGATGCAAACATTGTCTGCGTCTTAGTTGAGGGAGAAGACAGCAATGCGTAAATAAAAACCTTGTGAGTAAAACAAAGTAAATGTCAGATATAATGATAGATATGAGGGAAAAGCATTTTAATACCGACAGGCTCTCTGTGTTTATCACAAATAAACATGGAGGACGCCTGTTTTATTGAAGAAGACGTTCCGAGACGTAGCCTTAAATGAAATTGCACTTTAAAAGCCAGGTGCACAAAATGTTGTCCTCACAGTTGCAATTTGCCTTGAAGCTTTCACAACCAACTAAAGTATTTTCGCATAAAGGCACACTACCAAAAAATTACCCGTCTAATCCAACATTACAGTTTCTGCAAAGACAGCCAAGTACAAAAGTAACATTGGCAAAGGCTAGAAAATACAAAATATTACGATGCAGTGTTGGGCGTCTGCATGTTTTCAATGCAGTGAGGCTAGTTCACTTTTTAATGAAATATTTTATCTTCAAAAAAAAATATTTATAAGTGGCAGCTTGGAGTTAAATAAGATGATGTTGTGTTGCATCACTGTGAGTCTGACGATATGCAGATACGCGGAGCTCAAATCAAATGTTACCAAATAACACCTTTGGCTAACATTGTACATGATCAGTTATCAATATTACATTAACTCGGGTTCATGCTAAAAATCAAATCCAGATCTTATTTCCATTTCATATTGATTGAATAGTCAATACAATATTTATTAACTTACAATCAATTTGTGCCTCAAGACAAATTAGAAATTAGCATAATTTAACCGATCAAAGATTACTTATAGTATCTTATTATGAAACAGCAGGGTTGCACTCATTTGTCCCAGCTACATGTATTATTTTCTAGTCATAGGGTCAGCCAAGGGTGACCAGATTGGGGTTATCAAAATGGGAGGACACCTGATTTGTGGGCCCGTAAAATATGACAATATTTTGTATTTCTGTTGCTGTTTATTTATTTAGACATTATTTAACCTATTGAGATTTGGAATTTAATCTTCAGGGGAAACCTGGATGGGGTTTGAATTGGTTGATGTAAATTTAACATTGACATTATAGGCGGAGTTTAGACATGCACTGCTGGAGCGGTGCTGGTGAATGTATCTGATCAGATGAGAATACGATGGCGTAATTTTGAGATTACCATTTTTTTGCGGGTCCTAAAAGGTGTCCTGTTTTTTCATTTTCTTTTATTTAAACAGGGGAAACCCAATGAGAAAAGTTCTCTTTTTCATGGGTACCCTGTTAAAAACACAACACAAAATAAACAACAAACAAACACAGGATACTAAAACACAAATAAAACATTCAATGAAATTAACCAACACATAAAAACACATTTATACGTACGATACGAGATAAAATTATATAAAACACATTTATACATACAATATGAGATCAAATGAAATAAAACAAGTGCATCAGCACCGCGGGTAGTCCTTGACCAGGGCTTTAAAACCATTAAAAGGCATAAAATGATTTAATTTAAAAAGTCTCTGTGTTTTGTTCCACAGGGAGGGCGCAAAGTTTGAAAGCCTTTTGTTCTGTCTCTGTGTTGACACGATGGGATTGTAAAACACAAATGTCCTGAGACCTCAGACTGTGAATACCTGATCTGATGTGCAATAAACTTGATAAATAATCAGGCAAAATGCAAACTAGAGCCTTATAAACAAACAAAAGGCAGTGCTGTTCTCTTCGTGCAGCAATGAATATAATTCACAGTGGTGATTCTGTATCCTTCTGTAATAAACCTTGTTGAATGAAAAACTCAATTCAGGACTCGTTGCTGTAGCAATGCTATAAAATGTCTACCATAATCTAGAACTGAAAAGAATGTAGCCTGAATTAAACGGTTTTCTACAATTTAAAAGGAAAACATGCTTTATTTCTAAAGAAGAATGACAATCTGGCTTTAAGATTATTTGTCAGCTCTTGTATTGTGTTGTTGAAGGAGAGTTTCTCATTGTCCGAGATACCCAAGTATTTGTAATGGGGTACTTGTCAATCATATTCCATCAAGCGTGAGAATAGATATCTTTTTTGGTCAATAGCGTGTCTTTTGGCTAAGAGCATATATTTGTTTATATGAATTCATTAATAATTTTAAAATGAACACAGGTTTTTTGGATGGAGTGAAAATCCTTTTTGAATATTTTGAATCACTTGGGCACAAGAAGGTGCATTAGCATATAGAAATTGCATAGGAGTGGATGCAATTCTGTAGCAAGTGGATGTTACTGTGTTTTTAGATTATGCCCAATTGAGTTTATATAAATTGTAAATAACAGTGGTCCAAGGACAGAGCCTTGAGGAACACCTTTATTAAGGTGAGAAAATTCTGATTGAAAGCCATCAGCAGAAACAGCTTGAGCTCTATTTGTTAGGTAATCAGCAAACCATTTTTTAGAATTTGTATCGAATCCAATAGCATCCAGACGCTCCAAGAGAATACAATGATCTACTGAATCAAAGGCCTTTGAACAAATCAACAAAAACAGCAGCACATTCCTCATGGCTGTCCAATGCAATAGCAATATCATGTTATAACTTTGGTAGCAGCTGTGATAGTGCTATGTCCTGGTCTAAATCCAGACTGGTAGCTATTTAAAATGGAATATTTGGTTAAGAACGCACGCACCTGGTTACTTATGAGCTTTCTCTAAGAGTTTTGCAAGGCAGGATAGTTTTGAGATTGGACGGAAATTGATTCAAAATAATTTTTCTGGCCTCCTTTGTGCAAAGGGAGAACAAAAGCAGTTTTACACAGCAGTGGGATACTTTCAATTTGAATTGTGAGATTAAAAACATGATTTAAACAATTCACGATTAGTGGGGCTGATAACAAAAGTAACCTAGATTTGAGGATGTCAGCCTCCAGTGGACTTTTTTGGACCTATAGAGAGCAACATATTTAATACTTCATACTGTGTAAAGGGCTTAAGGGAAAATACTTGATCAGGTCAAATACAGTCTATTCTCATGTATTTGTGTAGCAGCAACAGATGGAGCAGCATCAAAGATATTTCCAGATTCAGCAAAGTGCACATTAAACGCATCACAAGTATATTTTTTTGTCGTCAAACTAATTGAAATCTTTAATTTCATTTGGTAGAGAGGGAGTAGAATTTTGCGATAAGGACGATTAACGGTTTTCCAAAATTGAGCAGAATTGCCCTGTGATTCCATGAAAGTATTTGACATTGCAAGATGTTTTGGCTTTACGAACAGTAGAGACATATATATTGCGCGTTATGACAAAACTGCTGCCAATATGCGGCTGATTGGTTGCCTCGTGCCCAGGCTTTGTCACGTTCTCGAGATAAATGCAGCAATGTCTGGACAGAACCAGGGATTATTCTTATTTTTGACCCTGACTCTTTTAAGCAACATCTCTCGTCTCCGTCCTTCTCTCACTCCTCACACCACAGCCATACTTGTCCACAGTCTAGTCACCTCCCGGATCGATTATTGTAACTCTCTGCCTCTTTGGTCTCCCCAATAAATCCCTCCAGAAACTGCAAGCTTCTCCAAAACTCTGCAGCCCGCATTATCACCAGGACGCCCTCCCGCCATCACATCACCCCCATCCTTCAACAACTTCACTGGCTCCCCATAAAACAACGGATTCACTTCAAAATGATCCTAAATACTTTCAAAGCTATCCATAACCTGGCTCCACCGTACATCTCTGAACCTCCTCCACATCTCCACTCCCTCTCGCTCCCTCAGGTCCTCCTCTCTCTCCAGCTCTCTGTCCCCTCTTTCCGTCTTATTTCAATGGGGGCAGAGCCTTCAGCCGCTCTGCTCCTCAAGCTCTGGAACTCTCTCCCTCCTGACCTCCGCAACATAGACACCCTTCCACTTTCTAAATCCAGACTCAAACTCACCTGTTCAGACAATCTACCCACATAACCAGTCACTCCAACACCACATAACTCAGTCTACTCCAACACCATCAAAACTCAGTCACTCCAACACCACACAACTCAGTCACTCCACACACATAACTAGTCACCAACACCACATAACTCAGTCACTCCTACACCACATAACTCAGTCACGTCCAACACCACCCACAACTCAGTCACTCCAACCACAACAACTCAGTCACTGGAGCCAACAACCACATTAACTCAGTCACTCCAAACACCACATAACTCAGTCACTCCACAACCACATAACTCAGTCACTCCAACACCACATAACTCAGTCAGCCAACACCACATAACTCAGTCACTCCAACACCAACGATAACTCAGTCACACACGCACATAACTCAGTCACTCAACACACATAACTCAGCACCACCCACATAACTCAGTCACTCCAACACCACACAACTCAGTCACTCCAACACCATCACAACTCAGTCACTCCAACACCACACAACTCAGTCACTCACAACACCATCACTAAACATCAGTCCACCAACACCACATAACTCAGTCACCAACACCACATAACTCAGTCACTCCAACACCACATAACTCAGTCACTCCAACACCACATAACATGAGTCACTCCAACACCCAACTAACTCAGTCTCTCAACACCAATAACCAGTCACTCCAACACCACACAACACAGTCCACTCCAACACACATAACTCAGATCACTCCAACACCACACAAGTCATCACATCCAACACCACATAACTCAGTCACTCCTACACCACAACAACTCAGTCACTCCAACACCACACAACTCAGTCACTCAAACCACACAACTCAGTCACTCCAACAACCACATAAACTCAGCACTCCAACACCAACAAATCGTCACTCCAACACCAACAACTCAGTCACTCCAAACACATCATACTCAGTCACCAACACCACATAACTCAGTCACCTACAACACATAACTCAGTCACTCCAACACCACATAACTCAGTCACTCCTACACACAATAACTCAGTCACTCCAAACACCACACAACATCAGTCACTACGCAACACCAACAACTCAGTCACTCCAAACCCACAACAACTCAGTCACTCGCAACACCACACAACTCAGTCACTCCAACACCACCACAACTCAGTCAATCCAACACCACATAAATCAGTCACTCCAACACCACATAACTCAGTTCACTCCAACCCCACATAACTCAGTCACTCCAACCACCACACAACTCAGTCACTCAACACACATAACTCAGTACTCCAACAACCACAAACTCGTTCACTCCAACACCACCATAAGCTCAGCTCACTCCAACACCACAACAAGTTCAGTCACTCCACACCACATAACTCAGGTCACGTCCTACACCACCAACAAACTCAGTACACTCCAACACAACAACTACAGTCACTCAACACCACACAAACTCAGTCACTCCAAAGCCACATAATCAGTCACTCCAACACCACATCAACTCAGTCACTCCAACACCAACATAACTCAGTCATCTCCAACACACAACACAGTCAGTTACGTCCAACACCACACAACTCAGTCATCCAACACCACATATCTCATCACTTTCAACACCACACAAACTCAGTCACTCCAACACCACATTAACTCAGTCACTCCAAAACCACATCAACTCAGTCACTCTCAACACCACATAACTTCAGTCACTCCCAACACCCACACAAGTCCAGTCATGCCAACACCAGCGTAACTCAGTCACTCCAACACCAACCAACTCAGTCACTCCACACCACACAACCAGTCATCCAACAACCACATAACTCAGTCACTCCACACCACACAACTCAGTCACTCCAACACCACATAACTTCAGTCACTCAACACCACACAAGTCAGTCATCCAACACCACAACACTCAGTCACTCCAACACCACCCACAAGTCAGTCAACTCTCCACACCAACAACTCAGTCACCCAACACACCACATAACTCAGTCACTCAAACACAGCAACTCAGTCAACTCCAACACTCACAGTCCCAACACTCAGTCACTCCAAAACAACCTCAACAATCAGTCATCTCCAAACACCACACAACTCAGTCCTCCAACACCACAACAACTCAGATTCACGTCAACACCACACAACCAGTCACGTAACCCCACTTCCAACCACACAACAGCACTACACAAACAGTCACTCACAACACCACACAATCAGTCACTCCAACACTCACACAACTCAGTCACCCAACACCACCAAACTCAGTCACTCCAACACCAAAACACAACTCAGTCACCTCAACACAACAACTCAGTCACCACCCGCAACACTCAGTCATCACACCATAACTCAGTCACCAACACTCACATACTCAGTCACTCCAAAACCACATAACTCAGTCCACTCCAACACCACACAATCAGTCACTCCAACACCCACATAACTCAGTCACTCCAGCAGCACATAACTCAGTCACCAAGCACACAGAAAAATCAGTCACTCCAACACCACACACTCAGTCACTCCAAACCACATAACTTCAGTCACTCAACACATTCACCAGTTCTGTACTGTGGGTTTTAATGCTGTGTTTTTATTCTGTTTGTTTTAGGCTTTGTTGTTTTTTATTCTGCTGTTTTTTCTCTGCACAGTGGTCCTTGTTGTGTTCTGACAAGGCGCTTTATAAATAAATTACTTATTATTATTATTTATCTGATTAAGGGGGTGTTATCAAGTAATGAGCATTAAATATTTTGATGCAAAAACCCCAACTGAACTCCAAATGTATTAAAGGGGCAATACCCAATTGACACATTTTTTCAAATATAATGGTTTTTATTTCAAAAAAAATGTGGTTTAAGTTTAAAAAATATTTCAGTTTCCCTCGCTTCTGACAACTGCGCAAACTCCCATCCTGCCCTGTTCTTTTTGACAGTGACAAATATACTATAGTGCACATCTTTGCAAACTAACTCTCCCACCTGTGGGATATCCATTCTGAGTTGAGCTAATGCGATGTTGCTGGCAGTAGTGGAGTAGCCCGCTGGGGTGAGCGCGGGGCAGATCTGGCCATGGTTCCACAGTTCATACCAGCCTGAAAGCCCCGTACAGTCCTCCGCTGCTCTGGCTCTGGCATACTGACACTGCCGCCTCCATGCATTTTTCATGACCCTCGTCGGCTGACAAGCTCTGCCCGCTCTGCTTGCTCACACATACTCTCAGTGCCAACCATGCGACCTCCAGCCTACTCCTGCAACCGCCTGTCTGTTGGATTCACACGCTAATGTGGACTGGCGTTTCATTCAGACGAGACCAGGGGAGATGTAAGGATGGATAAAACGAATGAGTGAAAGTGGATCCGAACGCATGGTCTTCAAAGATGTCATATTCTGCTTTAGTTTAGACAATTTGAGCTTCTGGTGCAGTTGGCAAGATACAAGTCACTGAGGCCAAGTTGTAATTTCAATAATGGTTCAGATGGGGCCTTTCAAGGGGAGATGGTCACCTTGTGACTGTGTATGTTTCCACCCTGTGTTCTGGCTTTTCATTCAAACCTAAATATTAGAGCTTGGACAATTTATTGTTTTGCAATATATTGTCATGTGGTTTGTTGTATCATATTGCATTGTATTGTAAACCATGTATCGCAATACTTAAATAACATCTTGCACATAATACAGCTGTAGTGACGTGTGCCAAACACTAGAATATGATCAAATATTGTAACATTAGTTTAATGTGGTTTTATGTAACATGTACATATGTTTGTGTTTGTGACTAAGTTTCAGGCAAATGCAGTGTTTCCATCATTATTGTTAATATCAGCTTTGATTAACAAGTGAATAAACCATAACCCCAGTTGTTTTAGAAATTTAAAATATATATGGAAGACAAATCACTTTGGGGCGCGCATCTTTCACTTTGTCTGAGAACGCTTAGGTGTTCTTTACACTCTTATGCATGGTGGCAACAGGAAATGGATCATGTTGAAATAGTTCTTAAGTCCTGCTGCTTTTGCCAACAAGATGTTACCCTTCTTTTTGTAATGTGATCTTAAGCAAAAATCTTGATCCAAGATATGACTTGTGGAGGAGATACGTTACAGCTGAGAGATGCTGCATCAAATCCTATATGACCCTTTATGAAAAATGAAATAGGGCTCAGATAGTATTAACCATATTTTCTCGAGTCTGCAACAACTTCTTGAGGGTAATTGATTTCATTGGATTTTGATTTTAAGTGTAAAAGGAAGTTTATTTGCTATACTGTACTCAACATTCAGTAATATATATTGGCTTCTCTATGCTTGAGGGGAAACAGTGTCTTGGGCATACTCTCTCACACTGTCTAACTCGTTCGCTACATAACATTGCATACATGATCCAAACTAGGTCCATTGTGGCTCTTTGACCTGCCCCCCAAACCATTTAACTATATATTAATGTATGATGTTCTTGATATTTCAATTTGTAGGGCTTTATTTCCAGTGTATTGTTTAGGCAAGATGTCGGCAGTGGCAATAAACCATGTACAAATATATAATTTCAACCATTTGGCAACGTGACTGGCGTGTTATCAGAGCCATGCAATTTGACTGCAGACATGCACAGTATAGCTTCCAGTCGAATTAAGAAGGCCAGAACTGATTCCGTGTCATTCAACCAACGTAAGAGCTAGGCAAGAACAAATAAAGAACAATTACATTTTGTCTGTATAACCCCCGTGTTACTAGCTCATTACTTTGTGTTTTATACACATTAAATTAAACACCTAAAATTACTCAACAATAGAGTAATGTTTACGACAAACCTTGTTCCCCTGTCGACTGTAGCTAGATCCTTGTGTTTTAACAACTCTCAACATGTTTTGTCCATGTTTTTACCATTGACCGTAGTTCACTTTACTTTGTCTTTTGTTTTTTACTGTCAAGTAGAATTCACAGCTACTTCCGGTCACACAGGAACTTACCAAAATAAAACCGAAACTTTATAATGCAATATAAATGTGTTAAATTGACCTTTACACTCAGCAATAAGTCCGGTGATGGTTTGTGGACTCAAAAATAGCGCTGGAGACTCATATTTCTGGTCTTTAATGCAAGAAAACAGTGCTCAGAGACAAAGGACCCAATGGATAGCAGACGTTCCATCTCTGCAGGACCTGTACGTCTCCAGGGCTCTGGGACGAGCAGGTCGGATCACAGCTGACCCTTCTCACCCTGGACATGGTCTGTTTCGACACTCCCTCAGGCAGGAGGCTACGGTCCATCCGGACCAGAACTCGCCAAAGATAGTTTTCTTTCCCTCTGCTGTTGGACTCATGAACACTTCAAAACACCTGCACTTTAACTGCAATATTCAACCACTCACTGCACTGTCACTTTCTGCACTATAACTTTAAACATAACTGTAAACTTGTGTACATAGAAATGCCTATTTTTATTTTTATTGTATAGTAATTTTAAACTGTTTCCTAATGCATGCCCTTTTTTGATTGAATATATGTTGTTTTATTATTACTCAGTGTTTTTATGTTGACCTTAAGGCCGAGACAAGTTCTATGTTTTTGAATTTTGTTCATTGACAATGGAATAAATTCTTTCTGATTCTGATTCTGATTAAAACACGTTTCTCACCGACGCATGTGTTAGGCAAAATTGGCAACTCTAAATTGGCCCTAGTGAATGAATGTGAGAGTGAATGGTTGTCTGTGTGTCTATGTCTCTGTGTTAACCCTGCGACGAGCTGGCCACTGTCCAGGGTGTACCCCGCCCAAGGCCCAAAGTCACTGAGATAGGCTTCAGTCACCCGCAACCCCTAACAGGAACAAGAGGTAGGAAAAATAAATGAAGGACTCAAACAACTAATCCTAACAATTATTCTAAACATGGTCCAAAAAATCCTGTGTGGAACCCATTTGAGAACCTTTTATTTCTCTTCAAAGCTTAAGAAGGAGATACAATTGTATTCTACTAACAGACCCACATAACAGTTACACAAAGAAACCAATATTTGAATACATTCCCATACACTTCCATCTCTCTCTCCTGGCACACACCGCCTCCAGCAAAGTGAGCAGCCACCCGTTCCAGTCCTAGCTGCGTCTGTGGGAATATTAAGGTTAATGGTACTGATGTTACTCTAGCTTTTTATTAAGTCGAATAAAACTGAAAAAAAAAACATGTTAATTTGCCAGATTTGGTAGCGCCGGCTGTTGTGTTGGAGCCTCGCTGGGTCTCTCCCCTCCATTGTTTTTGAAAATTCATTACACCAAGCCAGATTTTACTATTGTGTTCTGATCTGCATTGTGATTGAAATTATTTACTCTGCTTTTATCCAGCCGGTGTGAGAAGCTGGGGTAAATAACAGGTGTGTATGCTAAAATAGTTATTGCTCTGCCATTGAGGTGCAGGATGGGCTGCAATTGTTTGGAAAATATCAAATGAGCAAGTTTCAAAGTCAAAAGTTATACTGGTGGATTTTGGAGTTTCTCTGAGAACAAAAAAAAGATGGCCTCTTGTGGGCCCATTACAGGGCTGTTAGGGTAACAAAGAAGATTAGATTCAAGTGGAACTTCTGAAAGTCGGTCCCGATTGAGAATGACATTCGGATGATAGTCGAAACATCTTGATTTTCAAAACAGTGTCCAGATGCCTACACTCTAATGTCAACGTCTTAGTTCTGAAAATAAATATTGTTCTTTTTGTGATTTAAGAAACACAATGTTTTTATTTCAAATTGGTTGTGAGTTTCACTATTTTCATAATTCATTTTTTATAAGATATTTTTTAATCATTAAAATACTGTTCTGATAACTGATCAATATAACCTATATTTCTTATTCAGTAAAGTATTTATTTTCTGTATTATATTTCTTTACTTTGAGTTTGGTATTGCTCAGTCAATATGTTTATAATTCACCATGTGTGGCCATCTCTGCTTGCCAATGCCCGACCTCGTCAGCTGTCTGAAAATAAGCAGGACAGGAACTGGTTAGTACTTGGATGGGAAACTGCTAGAACACCAGGTGCCACAGTGAGGCGCTAGAGGAAATGTCCTTGTGTCCTTTCCTAGTGGAAAGGCACCAACATTGCCCTAGTAAAGTGCTCGTACCTCGAAGATGTAAAACTGCTGTATAAATATACTGTAGCAATAATACTGCATGCTGATGGTAATGCCAAGGAAATTAGAGTACATTTAAAATAGTGAGATGGCTGTGGCTATGAGAGGCTGCATGTAATAACTTCCTCAAGGCTAATACTCTCCTCATGCTTCCCAATGCTAAATAACAAACCAAAGGGTCAAGTATCTAACCCACGTCGGATCTCCAATTCTGAAAACCCACTCTTAAACACTGTCCTCGGCTCCTGTAGGGCCCCTGTTCACATTCACTTTGTCTCCTCACTTAATTTCATTCAACGCAATCCCTGTTTCTGTAACTGCCCTGTCCTTTATGGGGATAAATGGAGAATAATAACGCCTCACTCACGTGTAACAGCAAAGTTAACTTGTATACAGTAAAAACAATACATTGAATGAGCTTGTTTAAGTTTA
Source organism: Chaenogobius annularis (assembly GCA_015082035.1). NCBI lineage: Eukaryota > Metazoa > Chordata > Actinopteri > Gobiiformes > Gobiidae > Chaenogobius > Chaenogobius annularis. The sequence continues at coordinate 2,137,850 of BJKM01000057.1, forward strand.
AAAATGTTGCCTTATTGGGTGGCCTTAGATAAGTCAAATGTTTCAAAGCAAAATTTGAAATTTTTGCGTCATCGATTTGTCATACTTGAATATTGTCTTTGACTAGGAGCTTTCTGGATAAAAGCTTATATTTAGTCATATTTCTACATTTAGGAAGCAACAACGTGACTCCATCAACTTCCTGGCGAGAGTTAAATGTGTTTTTAGGGGGTTCAAACAATGCCTATCTATTAAATAGAGAATAAATAACAGTTTCCCAACACAGGTAAACTCATAATGTTCCATCTTTTACATTGTACTACGACTTTTAAACTTGCCAGCAAGATTCATTCTTGTGATTTTTGTGATTTTTGTGAGACAAACAGGTTGTCAGGGATGACGACAGCAAGGTGCGCATGAAACAACCGAAACAAAGAGCTGCAACCGATTCCGTTTTAGCTGAAATAAAGACTATTTCTTGTTTGAAACAGGAGAAGCAGGAATCGCATTATGTGTTTTTGGACGGGAAATATGTTTGTGCTTTTCTACCCACTGAATTTGACAAGAGTTTGATTCATCAATTTTCATGTCAAAGAACTTCAGCGGCTGAAGATTCCAACCGTTATTGTCTCCATTGGTGGCTCGTATGGATGTCCAAAAATGAGTAGTGAAAATGAGACCACAGCGCTGTCTCTGTATCCATTCATGGAGTATTTTATTCTCCGAGAAGCAGGAGAAGTGTGCTATTAGCATGCTAATGTGGCAGTATGTGTTTTTGCCACGAATGCAAGTCCAGTAGGTGGCGCTTGAGAATATAAAAACTTCTCTCGTTGTCTTCTTCGCTCTCTGACTTGTACATTTCCACTTCCGATTCGGTGTGTACGCCCTGTCCTCTGTGCGCCAGGTAGCTATTCCAACCGTTTGTTTTCCAATTCAACACTGTGTGGACATTGATTTAACACCTGTTTTGTGGTAGTGCTGCGGTGTGGCTGAGTCTCGTGATGCACCGCTTCATGGCGCTTGTTGTCCAGTGCTTTGGTGGCTGCTATATCTTTTGAAGCCTTTACATGAAGTAGGTTCTGCCACAGTACAGTGCGTAGGAATGACTATTTGAGTTTTGAGCTAATCCAAATTTCTTATATTTAGGCTTCAGTGCTTTCTGTTGCTGTTTATATTACGTTATGTGGCTTATTTCAAATCAAAGGATGTGCATCGGGAGTGCGCAATATTGCAGTTAATGAACTCAAATGACTAATTTATGTTTTTAGATCTGAAATCAAGAACAAAGTATTTGAAGTATAAAAAATAGTGTAACTAACTGAATTGCCTCCTGCATATTTTGGGTATGTTACATGCCCTGGCGTTTTTGGGTTTTATATAATGAAATGTGTATCTGATAAGTCTTTTCAAGAGAGCAGCTAACCGCTCGGTATGCCACACTAATATAGGTTAGCTTTACCCGGGATAGCAAAACCCGCTCTGGGCTCAGCGACTTGTGAAAATCGCTTATAAACTCTTTGCAGTGAATATTTAGGATGCTGGGAACGCATTAGGTAAGTGAGCGATACATTTGGACTGCTGCAAAGAGTTTAAAATGAACTAGTTCTGTTTTTCAAGTACGGCCCCTTTAAAATAGTAGATCATAAGTGGCAGTCCATTGTCCATAATAAGTTAGAGCTTTGGTTAACACTATATTTATACTTTTTAGTTCACAGAAATCACAATTTGAGGAGGGACACATGACAGTCGTCCCAAGAAGGCAGCGTAGCAACTGACCTCTCTTCATCTAAAACGTTGGACAAATTGGATGCAATTTAAAGATATATTGTGTATGAAGAAACAGCTATTCTGACTGTCCAGGGGTACCTACTCACATGAAGTAGGAGCAGACATTCCCTCATCAGTTTAATTGGCACAGCGTGAACACTGGGGGCACTGATCTGTGGCAGAGAACAAATAAATAGGCTAATTTTAGTAACTGTAGCACTAAACAGCTGATCACCTTTTCTCCAACTCAAATTCATTCAGCGCATTGGTAGGAGCAGATATGCAACTGTAGGCCTTGCAGCTAAGATAGATAGAGAAAAATTGTGAATGAATAAATCACAATTTACCTTACATGCACTGCCATGACACGCGCACACTCGACCCGGGAGGAGCGGGACACTGGGGAGGCAGAGTGAGGCAGAGGGCGATAGACAGGTGAAGCACCTTTTAGAGGCTACAGCGCCGCATGTGTAAATACAGAAAAAAAACATGAAGTACTGCTCGCAGCTCGTCATGCCACACTTACATTAAGAAGCCCTTGCTTTCATGGTGAACAGGGGATGAGAAGCTCAGGATCACTGAGTCAATAAAGTGGTAGGAAAACACTAGAGGTCTCTGTCTGCAGAGGACTTTCCAAAATAGGTGATTTTACCCTCAGAAAGTTTGAAAATCAAACAATGAAACAGTCAATGGTCAGTAATAGAGAAGCAGACTTACCAATGTTCACAGGAATTAAGCAAATGAATAAATGTCCCAGAGGATCCCCTGTCTTTAGACCCTTGTTGTCAGAAAGGAAAAACTACAAAAACCCAGTGAAAAGAAACTGCAGTGAAGAACTGCTGTGAAGTACTGCACAAGACCGTGCACCCCGGATGGTCAGCCAGTAACAAGTTTGGACAAACCAGGAGGAAAACGATAAATTGCCTAGCTGAGCCTACTCGGTCATGACGTGAATGCACCTGGTCATTTGCATATGGCGCTGTCATACCAGCCTGCTCCTGGCTGCAATGTCCCCTGTGTGCTGAGGTTAGGGCGCGGCACACGTACGCCAGGCTCCAAGTGCAGCCGGCCGCAGAGTCGTGAGTTTGACTCCCGACTCCGACATGTACTGCATGTCCTCCCTTCTCTCTCATCCCCCATTTCACACTCCCTTCCTGTCAATAAAGCCAACAGGCACAAAATAAGAAAAAAAAAGAAAAAGAAACAGTCACCTGTATTTTAATTAGCACATTCAATGTTGCTAATAAACACTTATACATACAATAAAAAAACAATTGTTCTTATTTGAAAATAACTCGTAAACTCCATCAGGTTTAGACCCTTAAGTTGGAGCAGACCTCATCCTCTGCCCTAAGGCAGGCTCACTGAGACAAGGCTGCCATTCTGTGTATTCAGTCTTAGTATCAGAGTACTGCAAAGTCACTTCACTCTCTCGCTGTTAGTAAGCGTCCAATGAAAGACTTTCATTTAAAAGACGTAGGGACAGTAAGCAATACTTTATTATAAGCAAAGATGGCAACTTATCCAAAGTAACCGTTACATCCAGTTCTGCTGTAATCCTGGGGGGCAGCATTCTCATTGGCTGTTGACGTGGTATTGGCATCCAGGTGCAGTGCTCTTTTCACTAGACAGAGGCAATTCAAAGTGTTCACACAACAGGAAAATTGCATTAAAATTCAGAAATCACAAAACCTGCAAAGACATAAAAGAGAAGAGTGGCAGAGGATACACATAATTTTAAGGCACAATGACTCAGACCAGATGCTAAATGTTGTCCTTAAAGGAGTTTCCAAAAGCACATGACTTTAGAATACTCTCTTAAACTATCACATAGTTTTTAATTGCTGGAATAAAACTGACTAAAAGCAGCACGTCCCATTTTGCTTTGTTACTTTCGAATGTTTACACAGCCATGATAGCTAGAATTAAGTACTTATTTGTGTATTTTTTCACACAATATATTTATATGTTATGAGACATTGGGTAGATGATGGATATCAAATGAAAGCACGATTCAGAATGTTTTAAAAAGGATGTGAGCATAATGGATTGGACAATACAGCATTACTCAAACATGCATTCACGTTTGTACTGTATTTCTACGTCTCAACAGTTGTCAGACATTTACCGAAACCAGTCTAAACAGTTTACTATGGCATTACTTACACAAATACACCCTGGCTGACTAAAACCTTTAAATAGTTCCATTAGCCTGAGGTCTGTGTGCTACTTTGTGCACATTATTCAGCACACTCTGCTCACTCACAGTCAGAGTCTTACCCTTTCACACAAGCAGCGTCCTCGTGTTTTCCAGCGCTGCTCTTTCTTTGGTTGCTCCTCTCCCACAGCTCCGTCTCCAGGCTGACCTTCTCATGTGGACCTCGTGGAGCTAGCGGGGTCGTTGTATGCTAAACTTATTATCCGCTGCTCAATGCTCTCCGGAGAGCAGCGGATGAGCGGTACGGGTGGCTCTTTGTCTATGTGCTCGACTGTTCCACAAGATCTCTCTCTCCAAAAGCCCCTGTGAGCATGAACCGCCTGACCCCAAACTTTTAATAAAGTAATGTAAAAGTTTGTTGTGGAGAGAACAGTATGAGCTTACATTATGCAGCTAAGACTAGGTTGGATGGAGAATGTTCCTTGAGTTCAAACATGTTACACTGTTGTGTCATTTATTGGAGAGTTTTGCCATTGTATGAGACCAAATAACTTCAGCACACCTCTCTTTTTCTTCTGTCCTCCTCAGTTAAGTATAAACTATTGTACTTACATAAACATTAGTTTGATAGACAAAATACAGATGGAAGACAGGAATAGACATTAAACTGAGTCTGGCTGTATTTGAGTAGAGTAATACAGCTGCGGAGAGTCAGGACTAACTATGGTAACACTTTGTTTTTAAAAGCACACTTTTACCTTCTTCCATTATGTCATTTATACAAAGCCTTTTTGCACATTGTCACTTTACCAGGGGAAGAGAAATGTGGCAAAACAATAATATGCCAATTCATTTTTTTCCCTCCTAATTAAAGTTATATTTAAAGCTCGGGTGTCCGACTTTTTTTATTTTTATTTAGAAAATGTGTTTTTGCCCAAAGGGTATGCTGTAAAAGCATCACTTTGTGACAAAATGAGATTGCTGCCTGCTGTCTACAGCTAATAACAGAGCGTTTTTATTTCGCCTCAACCCGGATATAAGAGCCCAGATATAAGTGCTCTGATTGGCTGCGCTTGCACAGCCCACCCTAGCTTCACTTTTTCATTTGGAAAAGCTGTTCTAAAGCCGTGCACGTGCCCATAATTAACCATGGGCCAAAGTGTATGTTAGAGTAAGAGACCAGTTGGATAGATTTAACCCTTCCTCCTTTTATAGTATGAGAATCATGTACCCTAGCTTTGAGGTCACATATTATAGAAGCATTTCTTTGGGCTTTTCAGAGTCTAAAAACAGTGCTAAAACAGGCTATGCTAATCTTTTACTGAATGTGGCTCCCTTGGCAGTTTGACTATAGAACTACGGAGTTTTTAACAAGCTGTGCTGCCATTTTGTCAAGCCTTGCATTTTGTTTTCTGAGGCTTTGAAACATGTCTTTCATGCGCTGCGTTCTTGTGGAGTCCCGGGCTGCTCGCCCTGTGTAGCCTTTGGGCCCAAACAAAGCTGAATCCATAAATGCATAGTGAGCTCACGCCGAGTGTTTTTGAGTTTCCTGATTCGATCGATACAGAGACCTCAGCTCATTTTGAATCATTCATAGTCTAATCTTGAATGTAATGGTGGCTGCAGGGCACGGTACGCCCGGCACCTTGTCCATAAATGATGGCACGGCGTTAGCCACAGGGCGTAACATGACAGGGAGTCGATAAGGAGGGCACTGCTCCAAATGCAAAGAGGATATTTGCTTGCAATGCTTTAAATTAATGATGTAAGCACTTATTGCATGATTTATGAAATTCAATCCTGAAGATATTTTGTCTGCGATAATTAAACCTGGGCTGCTATCAGACAGCTATCACATCTTCAGCCTGCTCTACTTTATCCATAAGTGCTATGTGGCTGATTGTTGTTGTGGCTGGTTGGTTGGGTCTTAAATATATTTTCAGTCCATCAATAATTTCTGTATATATTTCATCATGGTACAAGGGTGTGTTTGGTCTTGCTACACTTCATTAGATTTCATCATTTTGATATCTCTTGTACTGTATATAGTTCATTTACTACTTGTTTATTTATACAGTATGGATCTCATTAGCTAAAAGCTTGTCCATGCTATGAGTTGAGTACTTGGGCGATTTATTAGTATTTTTTGGGAACGACAAACCCATATCTGGTGGTGCAGTAGTCCCGGTGGGATTACATTGTGCAGGTCTATAAAATGCAAACACTGCTGCATAAAAAAATAAATAAAAAAATTACAAAAATACTGATAGTAACATAGCTGATACAGAAAGCACACAATCATTCTTTGTTTATAAAGCACTTAGCATACAAAATATGTAACACAAAGTGCTTTACAGTGCATCAAAAAAATCCCACATCCCACCCACAACCGCTTGACTTTTCTGTTTGTAATTTGCTCCGTATGAAAGACTAACCCAGGCAAACGCATCGCTCATCTTTGTGTCATTGCATTCCACATTCTTCAGAGACTTTAAGAGAGCGCCCCCTGCAGTGCTTCTAGTCCTAACATCCAACGCACATTTCCAACCTTGAAATAAGCCCGGGTATTCCCTCATCAGGCTGCCTGCGCTGTAATGTATAGTGCATGTGTGAGGAGGAATATGAAAGCCTTGCTAGGTCATGTATAATTGAACAAAGCCAGGCTCCTATTGTGTGGTACAGTACAAGTGCGGTACAGTGCAGGAGTGCTCTGCGGAGAGGGGAGCAGAGGGGGCTGTGTTTCTGTCTGAGAGCAGAGTGAGTTATTAAGCGCCACTGCTGAAAAAGAAAAAATACATCCATACGCTTTCGACCGGTTTGCCAAGAGAGAGCCCAAACTCAACAGCTCCAGTCAGTAATTAGTCTCTAGATACGGAGCAGTCAGAGAGAAGTGCATATGGTATCGGCTGTAGTGCAATGCTCTTGACATTGTAATTATGATAAGATGGGCTCAGATAGAAAGGAGAGTGATATGTCAGGAGAGGGAAAAAAAGTTGGACTGTCTTTTGAGAAAATTGTTACAATAGTTTTGACTTTGTCATATTTGTCTCAGAACAATGCCTTTTTGGAATCTTAAAGGCACTGGACCTCCTTTTTGCCCGAATGAATACATTTTAAAGGCAGCAATTTGTAAAAATAAATAAATAAAGGAACATTCATGCAAGTGAAGACTCAGGAGTAAGGATGTGTTCTGGTGTCATGACCCTATTGATTGTGTGGCGGTGGGTGGAGTTTTGGTGCCTCTAACACCTGCAAACGTAATAATCCCCACAAACGTAATAAACCACAAACGTAATACAAAAGATGTTTGCATTAAATGTAATAAACGTTATAACTTTACCTACCACAAACGCCATATATTTGTGGTAATTTATTGCATTTGTGGGACAGTAAAAATCAGCGCTTATTACATACGTAATAAATGTAATAAAACTATAGGAAAAATACATTTAAATACACTTTTGTGCTGAACTGATCTTTAGTTAATAATAGGACTAAACAATAAGGTCAGGTAAGCCCATGTGCAATCGATAGATAAGCTGCTATTTGAAATAGAGAAGTGATGTCACTCGGTGGTCCAGTGGATGGCACATGTGCGTTCCATGTCAGCAACAGCAGCGTTGTGAGTTTGAATCTGGCTCTTGACAGTTTGCTGAAATGACCTTCCCCAATCTCGTCTGCATTTCACGCTGTACGTCTTGTCTATGGGTTCAATTCCCGGACAGATCTGGGTCACCCCATGTTATTGTGGGTTCTCAACGGGTTTTCCGGGTTCCTCCCACTGTCCAAAGACATGCATGAGTTAGGTTAAATGTAAATTAGCCCTAGTGGGTGAATGAGAGTGAATGGTTGTCTGTGTGTCTCTGTGTTAACCCTGTCCAGGGCGTACCCCGCCTAAGGCCCAAAGTCACTGGGATAGGCTTCAGTCACCTGTGACCCCTAACGAGAACAAGCGGTAGAAAATGAATGAGAAAATATTTTTTCCAGAAAACCCTTTGACCATATAACAGTTACATACACATTATCATGATTAAACACTAACATTTTGTACTACATTACCACATTTGACTGTGCATTGTAGTAGGAGCAGGTTTCTGTAGATGTCTTTCCAGTAATGATGGTGGATCCATATTTTACCAACTGACAAGGTATCAAAAAGTATTGATTATAAGAAATAGAAAAAACAGCTCGTCTCCTGTGCAATACAAACATATCACTGTAAGTAGTGGTACTTTTAGTCATTTACATAAACAAGTTTGTAAAGGGCTCAGGTGGAAGAACGCCGGACATATCCAGCAAATATGCACTCACAAAAGTGGTGACAAAGGGGCAAATGCGGAAGGACACAACAGCCTGGGTCTGGCCCACAAGTTCCAGATTCCTCACTGAAGACTTGAATGAAAGCGTTCACAGCTGCTCCATCCTCTGAGCAGAATTCAAGACCAAATAGGGCAGTTTTGAATGACAGAAGCTGGACCTCATGCACCAAACGGTGGAGTGCCGCCAATGAAAGCTATAAGTTCTGAACAGGCAGTGGGCGGTTTGTTATTTTTAAATACAATGATGCTGGATTACAGTGGAGCTAACGGCCCTCACACCAACACGCTCCACTCTCTTCCAACCATCCTTCCATTGCAATAAACCTCACCAACAAACTTCTCCTACTGACAGTTTGTTAGAGGGCGGAGCTATGCAGGGGTTTGTTTAGAGTCACAGAACCTAATGTGGTGTGATGTGTTTGAGTGAAATAGGTCTTTGCACAAACATTTTTTTTTAATCAAATTTTTTACTTTGGAGATCTAGGGCATTAAATCATCAACCCCATTCATAATACAACATAAGTTTGATTGACTTTATGAATGGAGAGACCTCATTCTTATTTGAGCCGAGCTTAATATTTGAGTTAAGTTAAACTTCATTGTCTGGGAAAATGTTTGTAGAAGTTACAAATAATTGTTTGTCATGGTCATGAAAATGGTTATGAAAATATGACATGTTAAATATGTAAATAGTATACATGTCAGTAAAAACACAATTTTTAAAAGGTATATTAATTGACGCTGCATTTTTTTTAAACTCTGGAACTCTGTAAAAAACTAGTATAAAACAATTAGCTGTTTCTATAATACCCCATATAGATGGTAAATTTTAAGTTATTTGTCAAAATATCTCAGCACGTATGCAATACTGATTGTGATTAGAAATTCACAGAACGAGTCTGGCGATAATTATTGAGGAGTATTTTTGATGCTCTGAGGGGAGAGGACGTTCTCAACAGGATTCATTAAACTAGCGTGAATGAAGCTGAATACAACTCCAGGTATATTTCTGATGAGGGAACATTGCTAAAATATGGTTAAAAGTTCAGCAAGGTTGTGAATGTGTCCTCAACAAGTACAACGTAACGCCATGCAATAGCTTAACCTCACTACTATGTTATTTCATGTTGTTACATTTACTGGGACTGTAAAATAAAATGGGAATAATCAGATTTAAGTACCTATATGATTTATTTTAATGAACAATTTTGTGCTATCAAATGTATTATCTGTGTTGCTGATTAGTATTGATCAATGAGTCCTCTAGAGAGCTATAGCGTCTAATTATTGTTCGCATGAAAATGTATCATAATAACTGAGAAATAGGTGATTACATTAGGAACAGACCATTTTTTTTACTTTTCCACCGTAAAAACCGTTTAATGGTGAAGCACTTGGCAATATAAAATACACACTGTGCAGATTATTGGCCTCAATCATGGAGTTTCAATTTTGCATGCTCTCATATTAGGAGCAAATAGATATGAGTGAGCATACTTCCCCAGCAGGACTTCCACATCAAAGAAATTTGTGGGAGAGGAGATGCTTTATTAACTGATGACATTACTACTATAGTCGCTTCCACTGCCCCGGGTGATGCGCAACTTTTTACGGGTCAAATTGTAAATTAAGCAAATATATTCTTATGACAATAATGACAAATTCTATTTCCCTTGTTGCACATAAAAATGGGAAATTGAGAGCATTGTAGAAACGTCCGGAACAGGTAGCTGACATGCAGAACGAAGTGCAATTATAGAGATGTTTATCACTCATTGTTTATCAGGAAGTATAATTTGGCTGTTCTGTAAGTGTCACATTGAAGAAAATAGAAATTGTTAGTGGCAATATCGCTGTAATCAAACGGTTTCTGTTCATATCTACACTTCAAATGTTAGCATAAGGGAGTGACAATACAACAGTGCCTTCATAATGATCCCGATAAAATATTTCACATAATGCAATCTCTCTCAGAAATTCTAGTGAACAGGTTTGAAGATGTTGAGCGGTAGTCTGGATAGCCTTCTACCTGGGATTACTCACAGGATACAAATGGCACTGAAACGTTGCAAATGTCTGTACATACATTTTGATTAGTTCTCACATCATTGTTATTCATGTTATATATATACTTTTTGACAGGCCATGGAACCCCAAACCGGTTCACGTAGGAGCACTTCGGCATGGATCTCTTCATGGCGTAACGGGGCATGGCTCTGTGTCCAGAGGCCGAGGTCTTCATCTCACAAACATATCACATATACACATGAAACAAAAACTGGCACAAAGTTTAATATCTTCTCTGCCAGCATCAATAAACAAACCATATTCGTTAACATTAGCATACATGGCTTCCATGTGGAGCGGGCCGCGGCATTGTGACTTTGAATCCGGCTCTGAGCAATTTACTGCATGTCATTCCCAAGTCTTATCCCCATTTCACGCTGTACTGTCCTGTCAAATAAAGAATCATAACAAAAAACAATGCTATCTTAACACTGATGATATACTGTGGTAATCTCGGAAGTGATCCCCTGTTGTTTTAACTGAAATACTTTAAAATATGAATGATTTTTTTTTTTTTTTTTTTTTTTTTTTAAGTAAAAACAAATTCTGTGCTTGGCTTATTTGGTTGATTGGTTTCTCTGAACTGCCCAGAGCAGAGCAGCTCCACCTCCTCTGTCTGATAGTTCATTCTGTTTGATCGCTTGTTCATTACTCCACATACACGAACCTCTGTAAAGGTTATGTAGCATTCGCGGGCAAAGCAGGTCAACATTCTAATTGGATACAACTCGTACAGAGCACAGAGTTATGGCAGGCCGTTTCCTTTACATAAAATAGCTGCCACAGAAAGGTTAATTATGTCTGAAATGGGCCTTTTACATGTGTATGTTATGAGCACATCTGACATCGCTGAGGCAAAATGTCAAACGCTACTTTTTTTCTGGAGTGATCATTTAGTCTCGTTGTTGTTCACCCAAAGTGTTGACGATGTGAACAAATGACCCAAGGTTCTGATGTCAGTGCCCCAACTCTTTGTAATCAGCTTTATTATTTCTTATGGCTATTGAACAAATAAAAGAAGAACTTACCATCCATGATAGAAAACTGCAACTTCATTATATTCATTAGACATTTTAGAATATATACAGTGGTAACAATGCATGTTTTTGTTAATAATCTTTTTAAATATATATATTTTTCTAAATTATCTGTTTTTATAATTATACTGTGCCTAATCTCCTAATCTGGGCTAGGGTTGTCTGAAATTATAATTTCAAGCAAAAACGCTGTACTGGTTGTTCCCTACAAAGTACCGCGACTTGAACCTTTAAGAATGAAAGAATCTGTTTACAGTTTACTTGTTTAACTGTCCTCCTTTTGTTGCATGGTCAAATAAAACAAGAAACTAATTACTGGACCATTTTGTATTTTGGCAAGTGTTACCGTTTCTTGCCTGTGACATTTTACAAAAGGATGGAACATGCCCATTTTGGATTCAACTTTAGGTAATGCATTTTGAATAGAAAATTGAGCAGCTTTTATTTCCTCCTCTGCCTGCGCCTTCTTCCTCCTACTCCCCAGTCCATTTTCTGTGTGTTGTCTTTTAGCCATCCTCACCTCTACTCAGAGAGCTTTTAATTACTGCATCTGTGTTGACAAGAAGAGAAAAGGATGTAATTAATGTCTAGTCTAAAGTGGGCTGCATCCCAGGGCACAAACATTGCTGGTGTGTATTTTGTTCTTAATGTACTGCAGAACAAATTGAGGGAGTTGGAATAATGCCTACATTTTGCCAATATTAGAATTACTCATTGAATGGTTTCGGCGTTGTGTTAACTGGAGACAATGTCTGTAATGTCTGGTAAAAGAGAATGTAGTAGGTATTTAGTTTAGTCATTATTCATATTCAGTTTAAACACTTTATTTTGAGCTATTTAATTTATGATGTCATCTCTAATCTTATCGAAGAGTCATTCGTAACGAGTTCTATCCATATCCTTACTGTGTGCAAAAATAGTGTGACTTCTGGCCAAAATCACGGCTACCCACCATAAAGTAAATGTAATTCCTCTGACATCTGTACACATGACCAAAATGCTTGGTTTGGTTGCGAGTTGGAAAGCAAAGTGAATGTAGTGAGGCTGTGGATTGAGGAATTGTTTGATCAGAATGCAGTGTGCCCCCATTACAGACAACTGACAACGAGTGAGAACATTGTGGCACACAGGTATGAAGAGTCTATATTGAAGCAAACAAGCCTACACTGTACAATTTCTGTATTTAGTCAAGTAAGTATTTAGAAGTTATCTCTATACTGTACTGTAAAAATTGTTTTAGAAACTTTAGAAAATGTATTTAGTTACACAATACTAAATACCGGCACTTAAATGTATTTTGTAATGTATTCCGTTACGTGGTCTAATCAGAGTACTTTCACATGGAGTTTTTTATAGTATGTAAACACGGCATAGGATGAAAACATATTTTAAATTTTCGTTTCACTGTTTGTTTTGCATTTATAAGATAAGAGAACTGTTATCACTAATTAGAGAAGTAAATATTCAAGCACTTACTATAAGAGCTGTGTTTTCTATTTTTCTCACTAATAGTGCAGTGCAAAGCCTACATTTCATGGTTAAATACCAAAACGTATTCCTCTTATTTTAGAAACTTAACTGTTTATTGAATACCACCAAAAAAACTAGTAACTGTACAGTTACTCAAAATTGTACTCTGAATATGTAATTTCATTTTCCCAACACTGTAAACCATCGACCACCATTGGCCCAAAGCCTAATAACTGCCATCAAAGAAAAATCTAGGGTTTGATTCGGTAGAGGCAGCACTTGTCCTAAAAGACCTTAAAACTTTTGTTACCTCACAAAAAATAAAAGTAAGAGGCATTTAGGTGGAACTATTAAAGCACAAAGTCCTCCATCTCTGCAGAGGAAACACAGCAAATCCACTCCGCTGCACTTGTCATTACCCACTTCCAGCTCGCACACCAGAAAAAAAAAAAGAACAAACCCAAACCGGCCGTGCTTCGGTGCAATAATCTTTTGTAGTGTGTCCTCTCGGGTGGACGATGCTTGGTTTCGACTTTGTTATTGTGTCTTTATGTAACTGTGCTGAGCCGGGGAAAGAATGGTCCAGGGTACAGCACAACAATACGTGATGGATGAGGGTGGCTGTGGTAATTATGTGTGGACCAACAGGTAACGGAGTCTGCCACGGGACGATAGCACAGTTCGGATGCAGCAATGCTTTGTTTAGTTTTGTTCTGTTGCGAGGATGGCGCTGGCAATGATAGCAACCAAACCAAACATGCATGGGGGCGTAAGTGACCAGATAATAAATAAAAGTCTTCCCATTGAGAAATGTAAATGCGCTGAAAAGTATGTGAAAACCCTAAAGCAAAGTTTTCAATTCACCAAATACGATAGAAAAATACATCTGGTTTAAGCATGCTGTTTACAAGGTCACAAGGTCTGTATTCAAACTTATTCCATACAAAACTAAAAAGAAAGCTATGTTTCATGAGCAAGAAACAATTGAGCCAAACTGTATAGCTAGATATCATATTTACGTGTAATAATAATAATGCATTCAATTTAATACAAAACCTTTTCGAAACCGAAAGCTCTTTACGTTGCATTATTCATCCACTCCATGTTCGGTGGTGATAAGCAATTACGGTAGTCAAAGCTTCCCTGGAATGGACTGATGGAGGCAAGGCAGCTAATCTGCGCCATTGGACACTGACCACCACCAACCACTTACTCACACGTCACATTGAGAAGCGGATGAAGCGTAGGGCACGGCAACAGTATGGTATTCTCCGTGGTCTCACATCCAATTGCTTCCCAGGCCCAAACCTGCTTAGCTTCCCAGATCAAACAGGTTCATAAACTGTGGACGGTTTCTGCTAGTTCTTTTCTTATCTATTGTCTGCCATAACACAGCCCTAGTTAATGAGGTCTTCGCCGCTAATGCAAATCAATGTAAACATCTTGTTAATTTACCAATCCGTTTTGTCATATTGTCACTCATAAACTGTGCTGCCTGTAAAGTGACATCTACAGGAGCAGCAAGAACGCCACTTCTAGCTTCTCCTACTCGAGTGCATTAGAGAATTACTGTCGCCGACGCAAGCTAACAGAGACAGACAGATTGGGGTCGTTACACCAGAGAGGCAGATGAGAGGATGAAGATGAAACGCTGTGGAGGGGTATATTCCCGACATTTCAGTGCAGCCACGCACTGAGGGAACGCATTGGAAGAACAGAGGAGATCTGAGAAAGGAGGCACAGGGACAGAGGGACATGGAGAAGCTTTAAAGACAGACAAACTGTGGTAAAATGTTACACAACTGAAACATTGTGCATTGTGTTGAAATGCTTACTATATGAACAGGTTGGTTCAAACCTGTACAAAGACTATGCATCTTCTGAAGAAAATACTCATTAAAGAATCCTTCCAGCAATGCCAAGCTGTAGATTCACATGGGATGGTTGCATCTCAGTATGTAGGTTATTTCTATGAGTTATGGGGAAAGTTGCATTGATCTGGGATGAACTGAATACAGCATAAGGTTTTTCAAGATCTGTGTATCACAGAAGGTACGTAATGGAGTACAAGGAAAACTATTGCATTGTATTTTGGAGTGTGATGGAGTAAGCATGCATGTCCTAAATGGATTTTGGACCCATAGTGTTCCAAGACCAACCACACGCTAAGCTTCTCACAAACTAGCATACAAATTAACGTATAAACTAGTAAACTACACTCAAACGTTGGCTACTGTATGTGTGCGTGTGCTTGTGTTTGTGTGTGTGGATGTTTATAGTGTGTGTGTGTGTGTGTGTGTTTGTGTGAAAAAGCGGCGTAATCTATGATACGCAACACAGCCACATACTCTCATCTGCTAGTTACGTGTTCTATAGATTGTGGTAAGGCTTGATGAATGTGCTAAATGGATTATACATCTCCCTGAATTAAGCTCATCTTGGAATAATGTAGATCATGATTAATAGCACTCTATGATGAAGGGTGAATTAATCCCCAGTAATAACAAGTTGATAGCTATCTAAGTGATTTGCCAGCGTGTCCACATTAACTATAATAATTTAATGCAGGGCTATTCAACATAAGACCCGGGGGCCAAATCAGGCCCTCAGAGAGATGAGTCCGGCCCTCGACCCATCTTCCAAATATAAAAAAATATATATTTACATATCTTGTTTACTAGTTTAATCCTGGGTTAGCATTAGTTTAAACCTGATTTGGTCTTGGTTTAGTCCTTGTTTAATTCTTCTTTAGACCTGTTTTGATTCTGGGTTAGTCCTGGTTCAGACCTGGTTGGTACTAGTCTTTTCACACCCCTTCAGCAGCTACACTATTTAAGCATCCAGGTCACACACATCAGCATTCGTGACTTTGTGCCCCTCCTTTCCACCCTCTTTTAATTATTCTCGTTATTCTAATGTATCTGCTTGATGGGGGTATCGAGCCAGCCAGAAGCGATGGCCAGAAGCCCCAAAACGGGTGTTGTTCATGTTTCGCGTGTGTCACTAAACACTTGGCATCGCAGCTGGGGTTGTGGTCCTTGCTGGTGAATGGGTGTGCCGGGTGAAGAAAAACTTTTGTTCATTATTTTCATCTTGCTTTTCCTAATAAAGAATTTAGCTTGCACCAATTTGTTTTTCCCAGCCCTTTGTAATAAACACGTCTCTGAATGACCTGCAGACCTTGGCAGAACCTTCACTTTTATTTCACAGCTGTGTTTGACCCCAAAGTCATTGACGCTGGGCTCCCTGGATTTATTAGCCCATTTATTCAATTTTTGAGCGGCTTTTGTAATCCCGGTGAACAAGGTTGTCGCTCCAATGCAGAACAGTTCATCATCTTTGCATATGTTCATATACGCTAATCTTGGAACAACATAACAAATGAGCTGATTATCCCCTGGGGGTGTTATGGCGGGACAGTGCGATGCAGCAGGAGGGGTGTTGGTAGGTGTGTGCCATTGTGTATATGGCAGAGACAGAATAGGCAATGGGCACAGGTGCAGAAGGGGTTCAGACACTCCATACATCACTGGGCTGCAGGTATAGGCATACCCCGGAGCTCGACCTACATTGCACGTCCTGCTGCCTCACATCTGACTATTCATCACAACGTGACATCAGGCGCCAGCTGGGACAGAGAGCCTGGGATGGGACAGAGGTGAAGAGGAGTTGGCAGAGGGCAAGGACAGGTTATTCTGTCCACCTGCTGTATGCTGCGCTCTTTAGATTTGTGAAGGTAAATTCTAGAAGGAGACGCATCCAAGTCACCCAAATATGAGTACATTTTTCTGAGATTAACCTTTTTCGGAGGGGGTTCATGTTTAGCACTTTAATCAAGTGAAAATCTTGCCAAATCTCAAGAGACAGATTTTTAAATATAGCATCGGTGGTACATTGACACAAATACATCGCTACTGGGACATTATAAAAAGGGCAGAAAAATATCAATGCGTCATATGTTTCAATTGATTTTATGGAACACACAGCTCATGCTCATGGAGCTAGAGCAGAAAAATATGTATATATTCTTTTTAATTTTGTTTTAATCCCTACTTTTTTCTTTATCACTAACTCCAAGTATGGCTTGAGCCATGATTCACAGGAACGTTCTCTTCTGCATTATAGGGTAAAAAGAATTGTTGTACTATAGAATGAACAATGTTTGAAGTTAAGTTTTAGGTAGTGTGCTAAAGTTGCATCTAATTATAATTTTATTACTGTCCCTACCAGCAGTCGCTCTTGACATGTATGCTTATATGAGAAACCCCAGCAGGCTAATTGGTCACACTGTGAATTTGGTCCAATGAAATCCTCTGTGTGTGGACAAGACCAAACAACCAGAACCAGAAATGACTCAAACTTAGTAACTTTTTAAAGAAATCCTTGCTAATTTTGACATATCATTAATCGCCTTGAATAAATAGCACAGTCAGAGATATAAAAATATGTTTTGTGGGAGAAGCTTTTTCAGAGATATGGAGCACTCTGGATGACATGTACAGTCCAAATCAATCACTGCACTGTATTTGTTGGTTGTGGTGATTGCAACAGTTCTGGCTGATTGCACTGATTGTAGGATGATGGGACATGGCAAGAGGGACTCCAGTTTGAAATAGAAAAGCTGTTACAAGGTAAAAGGTACAAGATGCAGCATGTATTTACTGTATGTCGCATCCATTCAGAGGTTACATGTATGGCTAGGACAACTTCAAAGCAAATAGTATAAGTAGCCTACTTGCTGTAAAGTGTGGCCGCACATTTACTTCTTCCGTATTTTCATGGTTAAAGCAAGGTCATTTCAAAATGGCTGAAATAATAAAAATTGTGTGGAAGTAGAAATGTATAGACCTTTCCAGTGTCCGTAAACAGAAGGCCTGAATTCTAAAGACTCTATATTCATTGGGAGTATAAGCAATAGCCTCCAAACATTGCACACTATGAAAAACCAAGACTACTGACAACCACTCGCCACTTTGACTAACAATGAATGCTGGACAGTGCTGCACCAAAATAATAGCGGGCCACGACAGTTTTAGTTCATCAAGCATCACAAATCCAACGTAAATTACTGAACTGAAAAATGTCAGCTGGAAGTTAGCCATTACTTGTTGCCAAATGCAATGACATTTAAACTACCAACTCTATTTGCCTGTGCTGTCTACAAACGTCATAATTCATGTTTTTATTTTGCTGCCTCATCACAATGAATGGGATAGATAGAACATGTATATCAGTACCAGGCTGTGCGCAATTCTAAACACATCATTCCTTGAGGGGCTTACGTATACATTACTATACATTTCTACTTCTAGCACACTATTCTTATCAGTAGTTGTTGGTGGGTGGGTATATCCTAAGCAGTTAGAAACATTGCGACATAGATATACTGACACACACACAAAAAAAACATTAACAGATGGTAGGGTTTAGACTGCACAACAGTGTTATTTCAGGTAGATGAACATCAAAGAGTTTATTACCATTGTTAAAAATAATAACACTATTTTATCACAGCATCATCATTCGACATAATATAGAGAAAATGTGTGAACATCAAGAGCAATCCAGAGATAGTGTGCTAATCAAGCCTATCAAAATACATTTTCCACATTATAATACTATAATAATATGTGGAAAATGTATGCTGATATGCTTGATTGGTGGGACTCCTTTGTGCTAAATTTGTTATCGCTAAAAATTTGCAATCAGTACCATGCTGAGATCTCCAAGGAAAGACACTTGGTGGTTTAGTGATGCCCAGAGAAGAGCTCATTTGCACTGACACACTTCTGCCTGTCACACATCCGGTTTATGAATTCTGTATCTTCACTAATAATCACTAATGTGACCCAGTGTGCTATTTAACATTTATTTTAAATGTAGGTCAGAAGAACATATAATGTGGCCTATGGGAAATACAATCACTTGATACTAAAAAGTGTTTGACGCTGCAAAGAGATGTGGCAATAACAGCTATTTAAAACACATTCTACAGGTTTATGGCATCAAAATATAGAACATTTTTGCAACCCAAAATGCAAGTATTTGTGTGGATATAATAACTGATATAATAATCTGATGCATTCTAGCAGCTTGTTTCTCTGGATAATACTTCTATGTATTTCTATAGAATGGTGGCATCATGGCACTTTTGAACTCCTAACTGTGATTTTAAGTCCGGGTTTGTGAGGTTTAATGCTCTCAATATTTGGTAGGACCCCCGTTAGCTTTGATCACAGCGTGCATCTGCTGTGACATAGTTTCAATAAGCTTCTGCAATATTAAAAGATGTATTTCCACCCAGTGTGGCATTATTGTTCACCAATTGATCTTGTATTGATGATGTGAGAGAGTGACCACTGCACAAAGCTTCCTGTGTTCCCTTCTCCAGCTCCAAAGACTCTGAGGTTCAGATCTGTAGTGGATTAGTTTCTGCTTCTCCTTTCTTACCATAAACATACAAAGAGTTTTACTTTTGAAGGCCCACCTCCAACTTTTCTGTTGAAGGTGGTCTAACTGTTTGTCTCTGTTTGGAGACGTTTTCGCTTTGCTTGCTTGATTGTATTCAAATTATATATTTATTTTATTGTCAAGTACAGCTGTTTTTCAAAAAATACCTTGAAAACGTTCTAACTTTGAGTGGGGTCATCTCTCTCCGGATCTGTCCCACTGTCACTTTTGCTTCACCTGTTTGATGGATATGTTTAATGCCATACTGTGGAGCATTCCAGGCTAAGCCAAAACATCCCCATGGACACAAGGTGGCAGACCCCCCCCCCAGAAAAGTTATATGGCGTACCAAAGAGCAACTTTAAGAAGAATTTGAAGTTACCGGTAATCTATGGGCGATTTTTGCGCTTTATATCTCAAAGATGCAATGGGCCTATTTCCCAGTGTCCAAAGACATCACAAATGTCTTTGAGGACATACAGTTTCCTCTCAAACACCAAACATAACATTTTTCATCCTTTAGCAAATTAAAGCCACTATAGTTTTGCAAATGTGCCCCATTTCCCTGTGCCAGTCTTTGTCCTCGATAGGCCTAAAAGTGAGCTTAATCTGTTTTAAAAACTCTCTTGTCTGATTGAGATAAAACAGACTTTTTTCAGGCCAGACACAATTCGTCTGTGTCTGTTCCCTCCGGATTTGCACTGGAAAAAGGAGTGTATGGTCGCTTTTAATTGCTCTCCTTTCATCCATCAAATCCATCAGCTCCCTGCTTCCGAAAGGTAGGACTGACCATTTTATTGTATGATTTGGGAACCCTCTTGGGATCGGACACATGTGGGAATGGAGCAGTGGTGTCGGATGAAGGGATATCGTGCTGAGATTGGAATTGGTGCGTCTACATATGAATCGCTATGACGGTGCCTTGATTCCCAGGGGACCTACTTGACTAGAAAGGTCTCCAGATCCATAGGGAGGCAGTGATTGGGAGGGAAATGGGAATTGGGGCTTAGGGAGTGGGAATTCTGACGAGAACAGGGGGGAGCAGAGCAGAGCAGCGCTGAGGAGATAGAGGAAGTACAAAGAAAAAGACGGATTGATGTTAGGGTGCAGCAGAAATTCGTGATTATAAAGAAAAGTGTGCTTTTGCTGTGAATCGACAAGAAACTTACTTAAGCAACCCAAATTCATAAATTCAGATTGTTGCATCATCGATGGGTACGTTTAGTAACTGGTTGCATTAACAAGTGGGGTAAAAGTAAGTAGTTCCAATATTATTTGACAGCTGTGTGCTCCTGTTTGTGTTGTCTCATTTCAATCATCACCAGATCTCTTATCCACTCTAGTCACCTTAGATCGTCTAGCAGAAGTCAAAGCTGCAATACTCTTTTCAATTACATGTATATTTTCAATTCCATTGGCGGGTAGTTGTAGAAAACTACTTGTTCATGGACAAAAAAAATGTTTTATTCTTACTTTTTTTGGAACAGTTCAACTTTGAATTGAATATACATTTTCAGTACTTCTGACTGGAAATAAAAAGGTGCAGTCAAAAGAAGCAGAAAAACTATAATTTAGGATCATTATGGTGAGTCACGGAGAAAAGAAAGGAGCACCTGGCCACGAGGCACTAGCACATTTCTCTAATAGCAGTTTTCCATGGCAGAGATGGATGCTCTTCACAATGCTGACACGAGCCACAGAAGAAAAAAATAAAATAAACTTCTGTGGCACGGCTCCATCATGATACATAACATTTCAAGAAGGTTTTACTTCTTCGATTGGAACGTCCAAGCAAAGAAAACGCAGTAATAATCCCACACTGGTTGTCTTTGTCTTGGAAAGTAATAGTAATACAGTTTGGATTTGATCTGGAACATGGGTCCTCAAAATGCCATCTATTTATTTTCATCCTCTTCTGGTCTGTGTCATGTGTTGGTCCTCTCCTCCAGGAAGTGCTCCTCCATGTTTTTCAAGTATATACTGTGATATGCTAGCTTGGAAAGTCCAGAATCATATATCTCTGTATTTTTTTTACAGATAAATATCAGTCTGGTCATCGTTTTCCTCACTGCAAATTAAGATGGGCGTAATTGACAGTTGGATTAGTCTATTACTAATCCACCTGTCAGACCATGTTTGTCTGTCTGTATCATCAGAAATTTGGCTGTTTACGAGTAAAAAAGAAAGGCAAAAAATATCCCAGGGACTGAAAAACATTGCAGATTTCTGCAGAATCAAATGAGCAAAGCATCAATCCTGGTAATCTGAAGTGAGAAAAGTTTGATGTTGTCCTAATGAGCTCCTTTGTTTCACATCCGTTAATGAAGTTAACAAATCTGCATGCACTGTGATATTGACCAGAGGCGCGGCAGAGGGCGTGGTGACCAGACTCACTCTTCGTAAAGAATTGGAGAAGTGTGTATTCTGTATCCCAGGCAAATGATATGCACCGTATGAAATAAACTAACTAATACAATACGTATAATAAGTGGTTTTACTATTATTTAAAAATAATTTTCTGCTAAATGTCATCAAAGCTTAATTATATTTTCACGTTACATATTTTTAAGGCACAAAATGATAAACAATATAATATTGCCATTTAAAAGAATAAAAATCTTACCAGTTATGGTATCTTTCGCTTGACGAAGAGGAGTGAAGGAAGGTGGGTGAATAGAGCAAGGGGGAGGATCAGAAGAGAGAGGGGAACAGTGAACAGTGGGGGAGAGCTGTCCCTGTGGAAGTGTCCCGGATGTGGAGGCCCCTGAGGACCCTACATGATTGTTCATGACCTCCCTCTCCTTCAGCATTCAAGGGCGTTTGTCTGACTGTGTCTTTAAACACTGGAAAAACATGGAGGCAGTCAAGGACTTTGGGGAGAAACTAAAAAAGACAGAAGCTTTCTTTTGGTGAAACGTGGTAGTGTTTTATTGCATAGATATTGGCATTTTATCTGCCACATTACTTCACACTGAACTTAAAAAATGTTCAACATTTTCGTTATCAAAGGACTTATTATACAAAATTTACTTTTTGGAGCTTTTAACGTTCCCTCATTGAAAGCATGCCTAGAGTTGTATTGTCCTTCATTCATGCTTGTTTCATTAATTCTACAAGGTCAGCTTCTTTGAGCCTCTCTAATCATTATTTCCCTGATAGTTAAATATGAAACCCGAAAATTCTCTTGCATAGTTTTTAAGTCTTTAAACCATCACCAGACTCGAATGTTTGGTCAAATTGTGTTCACAATGAACACATGGCTTTATTAGATTAGCAGTCACGTTGCCCAATGGCTTCATTTATTTATGTTGATATTTTTCATTCCCACTACTGACAGTAGAGTGCACGCCAACACCAAATACCATACTAGAAGCACACTTGTAGTTTAAAGTGTGCCATCCAAACAAAGACAATATTTGAATTCCGACAGCATTAAACTAATGGCATGGTGACCAAAAGCCTGTTTAAAAGCCAATTACAGCCACAACAATGCACAATATTGTCACTTTAAGTTGTTCTTAAACCGCGCACGGTATGAAACCGGACTTTAGACGTTCTATTTGATCATCACTCTTATCTTCATTGTCAATACCTGCAAACTATATATCATTTTAAAGATTATTTTCTCAACAAAACGAATATGTCATTGATTGGAATTGAATAAGATGCCCAAATAAGCAATCACCAATAGTTTGTGATAAAAATCAACTTTTCGTGTAACATTTCTTATCCTTATTGCAGTTCTGACCAACTCAACGAGGTTCAATCCATCAGTAGCTGTACTCATTCTGTCCGTAATAATCCACAGAAAAACAATGACCACTTGTATTTTTCCTAAAGTAATCCCATTTGAAGAAATGGTCCAGTAAACGAAGTTTTATTCTGTGAAAAAACTGGGTATGTTTGTTTTCCTCACACTTTCAGCTACAAAATGAGACCATCCACGAGCTTTTCCGTTCACGGGTTCGTCTGGCACAGCCCTTTCGATAACCATGCGTCGCCTTCACGCATTTGCGCCGTCTGACTTTTCCCCGAGAAAACTTGATAAAAAAGTGACGTAGTACCTTTTGATTGACATATTATTGTAGCCAATCAGATAAGCTTTCGAACGACGGGTGGGTTTTAGGAGAAGACAGACGGAGGGGGAAATGATTCACATGCGTAAAAGCAGTAAAGAGCCAGTCTGAAACTTTACACAGTAGTTGTCAACAAGATAAACAGCAAGTACAGTGAATAATCATAATTTTACAGTGAAGTATGTCTTGCTTTGGACCTTTACAAATTGACAATATTCAGGCGAGACTAATAAAAGGATGTATTTTTTTTATGTTTGGGCTTCTGTAGTGTAAGTTCTGAAGCCCTGACAGTATCATATATCATATCAAGTAGGCCTAAACTTTCTAATGATGCATGACACTAGCATGTGGGTTATAAGGTATTCTTTTAATAAGCAATGCCATTTGGGTATGTCCAACTATTGTGCACAGGGCAAAATAGGCGGCTGTAAAAATTAGACTTTGGAAAAACCATATCACAACATCTGGACACATGCACTGTGGTTGTGCACTTCTCCATCTCCTTTTGAGGGTCAAATGTAGATAGCAAATGACAATAAACAGTGAAAAACACCTTAACTTAAGTGTCCTGAGTTCACATCCTGTTTCTGAAAATGTACTGCATGTCCTCCCTTCTCTCTCATCCTCGTTTCACGCTAAAATGTCCTGTCTAATAAAGCCTACATGCCAACAAATCCTTTAAAAAAAAAAGAAAAACACACCCAAACTTATTTTGTTCCAGAAGACACGCACATTCCTCAGGTTTGCATGTCCATGTACTAAAACTGTGACCTTTCTGCAATAGCATTCAAATGTTACGCGACTGCATAAAAATGTAAACATTCCACAATGTCAGTGCATTCATCTTGCTTAAATAAACCCACAGCTCCTCAGTATCTGGTAAACTAACATCTCATGTACCGTATTTTCCGCACTATAAGGCGCACTTAAAAACCTTTATTTTTCTCAAAAAATGACAGTGCGCCTTATAACCCAGAGCGCCTTATATATGGATTAATTCTGGTTGTGCTTACTGATCTCGAACCGATTTTATGTGGTACACTGTGCTCAAAAATCCGTCAAAATGTTTTATCACAACTTTGGTAAACTACAAAGCCGCACCACTTCCAGCATTACGGTTACCGTAGCGAGGAGCGTCGCGGAGTAATACTGTGCTTCACCATAACATTACAGTGTGTGTATAAGGAATTTGAAGGATTTGTGGACGAGGAATAAACTGAAAAAGTGAGTGTATTATGTTTTATTTTACGTGATATAGTGTTAACTGAACAATTTTGAGTTATTGTGAATACGCCAACGTTTAATTTAGCGGTATCTGACTGTTTTTTTTTTACGTGTTATACCTGAGCCATTTTGAGTTACTGTACTGTGAATACGCTAACGTTTGATTTAGCGGTATCTGACTGTGTTTTTTTTACGTGTTATACCTGAGCCATTTTGAGTTACTGTACTGTGAATACGCTAACGTTTGATTTAGCGGTATCTGACTGTGTTTTTTTACGTGTTATACCTGAGCCATTTTGAGTTGCCGTACTATGAATACGCTAACGTTTGATTCACCGGTATCTGACTGTGTTTTTTTCCGTGTTATACCTGAGCCATTTTGAGTTACTGTGAATACGCTAACGTTTGATTTAGCGGTATCTGACTGTGTTTTTTTACGTGTTATACCTGAGCCATTTTGAGTTACTGTGAATACGCTAACGTTTGATTTAGCGGTATCTGACTGTGTTTTTTTACGTGTTATACCTGAGCCATTTTGAGTTACTGTGAATACGCTAACGTTTGATTTAGCAGTATCTGACTGTGTTTTTTTACGTGTTATACCTGAGCCATTTTGAGTTGCCGTACTGTGAATACGCTAACGTTTGATTCACCGGTATCTGACCGTGTTTTTTTACGTGTTATACCTGAGCCATTTTGAGTTTGCCGTACTATGAATACGCTAACGTTTGATTCACCGGTATCTGACTGTGTTTTTTTCCGTGTTATACCTGAGCCATTTTGAGTTACTGTGAATACGCTAACGTTTGATTTAGCGGTATCTGACTGTGTTTTTTTACGTGTTATACTGGAGCCATTTTGAGTTACTGTGAATACGCTAACGTTTGATTTAGCGGTATCTGACTGTGTTTTTTTACGTGTTATACCTGAGCCATTTTGAGTTACTGTGAATACGCTAACGTTTGATTTAGCAGTATCTGACTGTGTTTTTTTACGTGTTATACCTGAGCCATTTTGAGTTGCCGTACTGTGAATACGCTAACGTTTGATTCACCGGTATCTGACCGTGTTTTTTTACGTGTTATACCTGAGCCATTTTGAGTTACTGTGAATATGCTAACGTTTGATTTAGCGTATCAGACTGTGTCAGAACGTGTTTCCATTGAACAAGGTTGGGACTGTTTTGTTTAGCTTAATGCGCCTTATCGTCCGGTGCGCCTTATATATGGACAAAGTTCAAAAATAGACCATTCATTGACAGTGCGCCGCCTTACAATCCAGAGCGCCTTATAGTGCAGAAAATACGGTATATTTCAGCATGTTTACAGAACGGAGGATGACTCAGCTGTCGAGGGGGGGGTCTGGAGGGGGGTGCCAAAGAGTTGGTGGAACAGCCGAAGCACCAGATTAGTCCTCATTATGCCGTGTTAATCATCTTTAATCTGCCTTTAATCCAATATCTCGACTTCACCTTATTAATGAGCCTTACGTGGAGACAGGATTATACGACGGAGGATCTAACAGAGATGGGGAACACAGGAGGGCTGGAAGACAAACACAACATCAACACAAGATAAAAATATGAAGCATGGATTTAGATTTGTTTTGTTGCTAATAAAACCAGTAGAGTTGCCAGCGAATGTAAGCAGACGTTATTGGTCCAGAGTACAATTGGGCAGCGTGGGGATCAGTTCAAGAGGGTGTTGTTTGGTTGGGAGTTTGCACAGCCTGATTTTGTTACAAGATGAACCGAAATTGCCAATGAGAAGCCTCAGATATCGATGATGGGACAGCACTCTTTTGCGTCCAAATAAATACTTACGACGAGCCAACTACAACCAATATCACTTTGCTTCAAGTCACCAATCTATGCTCTGAATGTCAACAACGACATACTTGGACGAAATCAGGGCTAAACTGGAAGTAAATTTGGATACGAAAAAAACAGATGAAACCATGTCAGACAGAGCAGTAAAAGCAACACAAAATAGCTACACATGGCTCTAAAATGAATGCAACAAAAACAATGCTAGTTAAAGAAGACACATTGTGCTTTGGCCTGCTATCTATATGACACACATGGATCATCATTTTATACTTTGATAAATCGTAATATTGATCTAAAATGACATGATAAAAGAAGTCCACTGAAATCCGGTTGAAATCTGCTTGAATGGAAAGTCCAGAATGACTCTCTTTGCATTTTTATACAAGATCAATATCTGTTGCATTCGTCTCAGTGAGTTTAAATGGTCGTGATTGACAGGTGGATTAGCCAATCAGGGACACACATGGTCTGTCCGCGTCAGAACAAACACAGCTGCTTATAAGGAAAAAAGAAAGGAATACACATATCAAGGGACGGAAAAAACTTACCAGATGCAGAATCAATGAGCAAAGCATAAAACGCTGTTAGTCTGAGGTGAAAGAAAGTTTGATTTTATTCTAAATGGTTTGGCCAAAGAGCTTCACATGCGTCATTGAAATAAACAAACCTGATTGCACGATACTCTGTGCTTGAGTTTGCTTGAAGTAAGCGGTGGCCAGACCTGGAGAAGTGTGTGTTCTGGATCCCAGGTTAGAAAACTGCCACGCTGATTTCCACGTGCCCCTTTACGTCTTAACAAAGTACAGCGGTTGAGAGCATTATAAAAAAATGAAATAAAAAAACAATGCAACTCTAAATATTATGTCAACCACAGTTTAACAAAAAATAAATCAATTGGAGAGCAAAGAAAAGAGTAGGGTTTATCAGAGGATGCTAACAGGAGTTAAGATACTATGTCTCAGGCTGCAGTTCACACCTTAGAGTAGTTCAATATACGTATCTAACAGCAGATACTCCTTACTGTAAATGACTCCATTGTGTTAGACACACTGTTCAACACAGCAGATGTCATTTTACCTTGTGTTTAACTACAACTTTGAGACCATGTGGTTTTTTGAGGCACTTCTGGCACACTCTAAACTAAAAGTAAATACTGTGTTGACACAGAATTGACACTGTGTTGGTGCACTCCATCCGCCATCTGGTGGTCTAAAAAGGTAGGCCGACTGCTTCTTAAGCCGACGCGTTAACACAAAACCGCTGCAGCTTCAGCGCCGCTTCTGACACGAGCGACATCAAATGATACGGTAGATGTGTTGGTCATGTGACTTTTCTTAAAGTGACAAGCAGAGTGACACACAGCTCGACACAGGCGTCACTTTCAGAGCTCGACACGTGTCGGCGCCTCGACTCGTTTGGCCCATCACTAGTGGTTAGCTCCTCCCTTCAAATAGATATGAAGCAGTGGCTCATCAATTCCCTATCAGAGGAACTGAAGAAGCTACTTGGATGAGTAGCGAACTACCTTCACAAAAAAAAACTTTGTTCCATTGACAGAATATACATTTTGTATTTAGTAGTGGGCATACAGAGAGGAGAGGGGAAGTAGGCATTTTCTGAGCAATGATGTCTTGATAGAAGAAAGTTAAAGATTACTCCACATGCATAAATCACTCCAAATACAACTTTGAGTGTGTAAATGGGAAGAACAGTTATAAGATGGTTGAAATCTCTTTCACAATTCCCCATAACTCAACCGTCTGGAGAAATGGTCTCTACTCCATATGAACGGTTCTTCATCTGACTTGAAGAACTGGTTCTCCTCCTGAGCGGGTCTGTCTCGCGTCCGCCTGTCCGTCCGAGGGAGTCGGATCTCTCCTTCACTGTGGAACTCCTACAGGTTTCTACTTTTTCCCAAAGAGGTTTGGTAGTTTTTTCCTGGCCGAGAAGGAGGGTCTAAGGACAGGGGAGCTTGGGACATCTGTCTAAGGACACAGGATGCTGGGACATTGCCAAGTTCCTATGAACATTGTTTAATCTGTTTTTCACTGTCGCCCTTTGAGGCAACCGCTCCTGTGATTTTGGGTGTTACAAAAATAAATTGAAATTGAATTGAAATAACAAACTGAACTTGCCTGGATATGTCTGACTATTCTCCTGGATGCAATGGGTTTCTCATAGGAACAGGAGCGGAATATGGACGGATGTTTCAAAATGACACAAAGAGAATCTAAAAATAGCTCTTGGAAAGTGCATGACTCGGGCTTGCCGCATTTGTGCACACACTGGAGGTCAAAGTTCACACTAGCAGCAGTTCAAAGTGTGTGTGCTGCTTCAGTGTGTGCAGGTCTATTTCTCCTGTCAGTATTCCGCATCCAGCCTTACCTTGAGCGTTTCCATGGTTACCAGTCATAGTGCATTCGCCTAACCTCTTCGTGTGTTTTCATGCTTTTATAGTTCATAAGCAGAAAGTGAGATAAGAGAGGTGCAGAAGGTAAACAGGATCAAAGAGGAGGAAGACAGAGCCGGGGTAATCAGTCCCACATCTTGAGTTCTGCCGCGGGATGGTGATGAGAGGAGAAATCATCAGACGGGAGCTGGTCTGCTGTGGATCCTGGCCTCGGGTTAGACTCAGACAAAGGACAAAGAGGGTTATGTAAGATCATCACAAAACGCAAGATTCACCGACTTCTTTTAGACAGAGAAACTCAAGGCCCAGAGAGAAGGTGTGTCTAGAAATGCACTACGATTTTGTGTTAACTTCGAACTCATCCAAGCCATTTTGACTACGATTTTATTCTTGTTAATTTACGAGTTTATTCTCATTAATTTACAAGTTTATTCTCTTTAATTTAATTTACAAGTTTATTCTCGTAGTGCCCCACAATTTTTTTTAAATTTGGGTTGGCCCTTAAACTCCGTCGTAGCATCATATACCTGTTTCATTAATTAGTTAATTCCAGGGTGTATATTCACAGCAGAAATGTTTAAATTCTAAATTTGAACATGTTCTGTTATTTTAGTTTGATCTCAAAAGACTGGACAATCAGACTGTCCCATGAATGGTGTCTACTGTCATCATGACAATGGGAGTGCTCCTCATGATCACCGAGAATGAAGAGGAGAAAGTTTTACGTGTTGCATATACTTTCATCTCACTTACATTTGGGATGAATTCACTTTATTGACACTCATTCAGTCATTCAGTTCTAGGACTTTTAAATCCCAAATTACACACTTGAGGGGAGATAACGATCTGCACTGAAGCCAGTTGCCCCCACAGCACCTCTGCACGGCGCCAGTGCCAAAGTGGCAGTAGTGTTTATATAACTCCTTTGGGCTCTGTCTTACATTGTCTTACATTACTCATCGGTGTGTTCAAGCTTGTGACATTTTCTGGTTTTGGTTTGAGAGTCTGAATGCTGTTATATATATATATACACATCAACAGGCCTGGACAAAGCCCACACATTCGTTTGTGGAGCAGAGGACCAGGTGCTGACCAAGGTCAGCATGGGCATTCACATCTGGACTTCAGACCAAACATTGCAAGTTTAAAAGCACTTTCAAAGTCAAGGCAATCCCTCGTACAAGGTTTGTTGCTTGTCTCAATGAGAAAGGTATATTTCAACTTAGAAAACAGCACTAAATAAGAAAGTTAAATACAGACATGTTTGAAATATCAAGACCGACCAACTACCATAACTAATAGTAATTATTTTCAAAATAGTAAAAAAAAAAAAAAAGAAAGATGTATTTTAATCTCTGACAAAGCCTTAAATATAAATCAAGCAGACAAAAAAGTTTGAAATGTTCTAGAATTGCTTTTTGATTTGATATGCCCAAACTTCTGTCAGCGTTTGTTCGCCAAAAACTCAGCAGCGTTCTGTGGTTTGTTTTGCCTTGTCTGTTCCTCTCCCTTCCCTGTCGTCTGTCTCACCCACACAATCGCTACATGTCTTCTCTGACAGGCTTGACAGGCCTTTTAAACACTGAAGACCTCACAAATCAAAAGTTCTGACGCCTCAAGACTAAACAGACAAAGCAATGTGGACACATAGTTAGGATATCTTATAAT
Organism: Chaenogobius annularis; assembly: GCA_015082035.1. NCBI lineage: Eukaryota > Metazoa > Chordata > Actinopteri > Gobiiformes > Gobiidae > Chaenogobius > Chaenogobius annularis. The sequence continues at coordinate 2,168,303 of BJKM01000057.1, forward strand.
TATTTCCTGCACTATTTCTGCACTTTCTGGTTGAGATTTTTGACTAGTATTAAAGTTAAGGTGAATGCCAACATTTGCTGTATACATCATACGAAGAAAAAACAGACTGGAACTGCTTTGTGATATTATTGCTATTTTTATTGTCTGTAATTCTGCCTCATGTTGAGCTGAATCTCCTCCATGCTGTAGGATCTAAAGAGAGGTGTAACATTTCAATTTATTTCCTTGAGCTAGAAAAGGGTTCAGTTAAAATTGATCTCAACATGATTTAATTGGTTTAGTAGATTTCTACAGAGCCTATATCACATATCTTGGCTTCTATAAATCTTCCACCTCAGATTAATGAAGGAGGGCTCACGTACCAATTTTCAAAGAGGGTATGTCTGTATATTTTGGTAAAATGGTAAACATAATCCTTGTTTGTGTTCTTTAATCATAATAATGTATTTATTGATTGCACTTTACAGTATTGACAATACTCCCATTGCTCTAGGTGGGTGAAGTTTGCTTTCCCATGGACATCACAAAATCCTGTTGTTTTAACAAAGATGAACACTCTAACCACTGAGCCACTGCCAAGTAACTGCGAGTACATGTCTAATTGCTGGTCTCTTGTTCTATTTCTTTGGTATATTAAAAAACTCCAAAGTGACTCCACTAGTGCCTCTCACACCATTGGGATCCTGGATATGTGGCTCGTCTGTTCGTGTATTATCCTGCCTGTCCTCTCTCAGACCTAATCCAGCACAGGAGGACAGTCTGATTTGAGGAGGGCCGCTGTTGTCTGAGTCTTCCCTCTGGTGAAAAGCTTCCACAGATTTACCAGACATTCTGTGGAGAGGTAATCCTGTCGAGCCACAGTGGCATTAGTGGGGTTAGACACGAGTGTGACCTGTGCACAGCCACACTCACAGATAACTCCTGAATATCCAGATTGGAGCGCGCCCTCATACTATGCATCCACTACAAACCCAGGGTAACCTCCACTGATAAGGGGCCGCACAGTCCACTCACTCCATATGCTCTCTGCAGGCATGGGGGCAGCTTTTACAACCAGAAGTGTGTTCGCCAACTTGGGTTGAGATTCTACACTAATTAAGTGGTTTAGCTGTACAAAACAATGACTATACAAGTTACTTCTCCTTGTCAAGATTTGACCAATCCAGTTGATGATACAAAGGTTTCTACTTTCTAGCAGCATTTCACTGTAACAAGCAGAACATTTGCTGCTTGATGCATTGTTATTTGTGAAAAATGGCGTTGACTTATATGTGTATGTCCTGGAGTCTGAATATTTTGAGTAGGGGGTAGGTGAAAACAGAAGGCAGGTCAACACAGGATTATTCAAACATGCATGCACTCAATTGTACATGCACTCAATTGTAGAAATACTCTGAGTAAGCTAATGAGGAGGGAACATTGTTATAAAATGGTTAAATGCTCATCAAAGTGGAATTTATGTACATAATGTCCCCCTTTAAAAAGAACAACCTTTGGTAACAATCTAATAACATTTTACAAGCTTTAGTCCATCCAGAGTTGGGGGTAAAGCATTAGCTGATAACGCGTTAGAGCACTGAAATTACTTTTTTATAGTAACGAGGAATGTAATGGGGTCAGCCCTATGTTCCCCGGGGCCGCTATTCCTTGGTACCGCTATTTCACGGGGTCGCTATTCCTCCAATTGTGAAAGGTTCCTCCTGGCTACGTACTGAAGAATAATCAAAATGAAGCAATAGTTTTTAGTCATGCTTTAATAATACTTGTGCACAATAAGCTGGTTGTTCAGACAGGACCAAATGTTGAAGAAAGGTTTCAGTTTATGAGGTGTAGGAGTTGTGGTGTTTCTGCTTTATCTTCTCTGTACAGGGAGGATGCGCTCTCCGTAACAGGCACCAAGGGCAAAGGCAACTCCCCATACGGGCAGAGAAACCAGGATCATAACCAGACTAAGCTGGGACGGACTCAGCCGCCCCCGAAGGAGGAACTACGCTTTTTGCATTATAAGAACTCATGTTATAGTCTTTTTCTTTGTCTTTTGCTCCTCTGCACGTAAACCACACATAGAGTGTGTCCTGCAGGCTAATAGGAACAAGACCCAGATATCTGTAAGCACATTTATTAGAGAAACTCTGTATTAGGGAAATAAAACTTGTGGAACTTATCATGACGTCACTGGTTGTCTCTTCTCCGATGCGTGAACACGTTTGGAAATAACAAAGCGTAATTATTTCCTACAGTTTCTGGTGACCCCGACCGTGAGTCGGGGGAGTACGGACGATACAGGACGTGATACTGGAATACGAAAAAACTTAGACAATCGGCGTATTGTCGGGGGACCACTTTCCACGGCATTGATTTCTCCGGGGCCCCACTTTAAAGGTGAGCAGAAACCTGTTATGAAAAATCGAATTCTGTAAATTGAACAGTATCAAAAAGGGAGAAATCAGGATTGTGGAATTTGTGTTACTCCAGTTTGTGAAAGATAAGTGAATGAAAAGTTAGACTGTCGTGGTTGGCGTGTTCGTAGACGTACGAACACATTACTCGGTTATACTGTTGAAGCCGCGGGCAGTCGTCTCCCCCGAAAAAACAGGAGGTTTGAGATCGTTGAAGCCTCGGCCGTCGTCGAACGGTCAAGAAAAACGTGGAGGTTTAAGATCGTTGAAGCCCGGCGGCCACTATAAGTGGTCAAAAAACGAGATAGTCGGAGATCGGCGTGTCTCCATAACGAATCTACGGCGCGTTAGTTTAGAACACTTTACGTTAGTTTTGTTTGGACGGAGTCGTCGTGCTCCGGAGACCGGCGTGTCTCCGAAAAAATAATAGGAAATCGGAAAGGAGTCGGCATGCTCCTGGGACCGGCGAGTCCCTCGAAATTAATAGGTTTAGATTAGCTGCGTAGATAGGGACGACCCGAAAGGTCAAGGAGTCGGCGCGCTCCTTAGCATAGGGACTAATAACAAGAGACAACCTCACACCAATTACACAAAGTGTTAATTAGATTTAATCTTAATAATCCTAAATTGAACTCATAATGGAGCATGAATTTGATCGCAAAGAAGAAGAATTTGGCCCATTCGGTCTGACTAAATGTGCAAAAAACTCTGACACCGACCAGGACTCGGACACACGACGAAAACTTGACCAACAATGGGATGACATGTACCACAAACTGACACGACAGGCGCTCTCGGGCGTAGAAGCGAAGGATCGAGAGAAAGTCAGTGGGAGAATAAAGGAACAATGGAATCAGATGGGGATGGTGAAAACCGATAATTGGGAGAACATTTGTCGACAAATGCAAAATCGTGATACGCTTTTTTGCGATAAAATAATTAAAATGGAGAATGAAAAGAAAACGGCAAGTTGGACAGAAGGAAGGAAACTGGAAAGTGAACTGAAGAAAGTAAACAAGTCGGCGACCGTCGTGCACCTGATGACTCTGGCAGCGACATCTATAGCGGCAGTGGAGGCACAGAGACGGGCGGTGCACCAGACACAAAGGGTGACGCACCACACACACAAACACACAAACAACCTTCTACACCACCATTACCCACAGAACCCGGTTCACAGGGACCGCCACCTAAATACACAGACATTAACGCACCCACACCACAAATGCCGATGGTACAAATATGTGGCGAATTGGCCTGTAATATTCCAGGTGTTGCAGGGGACATGAGCGACTAAAGTAAACTCTGCATTAAAGCGGTCACACACCAAGTCAGCCAGGACGCGAAAGCGGCGTCTAGCCACGCAGAGGAGACGAAAGCTCGCATGACAGACCTCTTCGGCACCCTCCACTCCACACCGGTGAGCGGGCATTCGGCAGGTGAGTATGACCTAGGACTCACAACCTCTGGCGCACAGGCCCGAGTGCAGGAGGAACTCGATCGCATGATGGCAGAACAAAGTAAGAAGGAGCAGCACCTCGCACAAACACTGGTAAGATTGGAAAAAAGGCTTAACGACATGGACGAAAAGGAACCCGAGGAGCCACCCCACGGCTTCGATCAGGTAAAACGTATCCACGGCTAGCAGTAACATCCGATGAGCCGGACCAAGACCAGGAAGAAGAGGACAAATGGCCCGGCAGGGCGCAGGTAAGTGAGGCTTTAAAATTAACTAAGGAAGACTTATTAAAAATACCACCTATAACCGCGACCGCAGGACAATACCCGTTGTTGGTTAGTGGGACACGTAGTTTATCGCCCCATCCCTTTAAAAGACTTGACGTTGCTTGCTGAAAGAATGCCTAAGCTCTCGTGCGGGGGGAGAAAGTTTCTGCTGGGTTTTATTACATGCATGACGGGACAAACGGCCTGTATGGGAGACTTACGTCATGTTTTGGCCATTACTGCCGCAGCGGTGGAGCAAGAGGCTCAGACCGCCGCGGTGCCCGACCACACCCCAATACATGAACATCAAGACAATCTATTTACAGCTATCCATACACTGTTTCCCGACCCTGTAACCACTGCTCCTACTTCTTTCCCTTATCCAGGGGGTGATCCACACAGCTACTACTCGACCTGTGTTCAGACCTGGACAGACGAGACGGGACCCGGGGTGCTCACCGTCTGAGACAGTGATGTTTCGCACGGTGGTGCTCGCCGGTCTCCCAGCTGACGTACAGGCACAACTGCGCTCGGACCCTGACTTGATGGCGGGGGACGAGGCCACTTTAGGAGACATACAGTACATCACTTGAAGGCACACGAGGACAAAAAGAAACAGAGTGACAATGAAATTGAGAAATTAAAACAACAGCTGTTTAAATTGCAATTGGCAGAAGCGCAAAAAGTGGCCACCGCTGATAAACAAGAGAAAAAGGCAGAAAAGAAATCGACTAGTATGTTTCCTGTACAGGACGCTATGGCTATGATGTGGCAGATACAGTCGGCTCGGGGGAGTGGCAGGGGAAGAGGCGGGGGTGCAGGACTTGTGGGCCGCCTGGGGGACAGGGAGACGAGGGGTACTTCAACTGTGGCTCTCAAGATCACTGGCACAGAGACTGCCCCCAGCCACCAAGGAGGCAAGGACCTCCCAGGGGTGCAGCCAGAAAGGGAGGAAGAGGCGGATACAACTTCGACCAATGGCAACAGGAGGAGGACTGGCAGCACCAGAGCGCACAACAGCCACGGCAGCAACCAAGGGGACAAGGTCCCCCTGGCGCCCGGGTGGCAGTGGACAATACAACATGCACCACAGACTCCAGTTAATTTGTTGGGCCGGGACATATTGAAACTCACAGGCGCCAGTATCCTCTGCTCCCCTGAAGGACTGAAAATAACTTTTCCAAATGGCTTTTCCAGGACAGGCACTAATAACAGCGTGCCTGGACAATGGATGTTGGCAGAGGACCGTGCGCCCATGCCCGCAGCCGATATCTACTGGGCCCTTCTACACCCGGAGGATCCCGAAAACCCAGGTGTGTTTACCGAGTTTCTGATACTGAAACCTTGGATCCTGTCTCTCAGAGCGTACTTCCCGCCCCCCGACCCAACTCACTGTACCCTATTCTATGATCGAGAACAAGATGACAATTATTGGGACAAATTTATCAGTACTTTAGCGGGGGACACATGGCAAATTCAATCAGACGCGATTTTTGTAGCACAGGAGGGAGTCACGGCCTCTTGCACACTGACAGAGGCTCAGCTTTCATGGTATCGCGTGGCTCCGATGGCGGTGCCCCACATCTCTTTACTACTGGCCCCTGGGCACGAGGCCCGTACGTTGGGACCAATGGTCAAGAGAGGGTGCGAAACGACCGATTGGGTCCAAACACCCCTGCCAGGGGTGCGGCACTCGCCCACAACAACATGCATAGGATCTCCTTGTCGCCCACCTTCAACTCAGCTGTTTTAGAGCATGTAATTGTTTCTCGCCACCACGGCAGAGAATGCTCAGACCACGAACATGCTAAAGACATGCTGACGGACCTGCCAGACAGACTGTGGTCCACTGGACCATTTGACGTGGACTCTGCTCAACAGTCGCTCCGGTACAAATTCAGGTTGCCCCTGGGGCACATGTTTATCGGCCACAATATCGATGGGTGAAGGAAGCCGACAGGGGCATGGAGGACACCTTGACTGGACTGTGGGAGGCTGGGGTACTTGAATGCTCTGACTCTGACTGGTGTACCCCACTTAGACCTGTACCTAAGGTGGACGGATTGACTTACCGCATGGCGCATGACCTACGTGCAGTCAATAATGTGACCATCACCCCCTGCCTACCCGTACCTGATTCACACAGAATGCTTTCTAGCAACCCACCTGGTTTCACCTGGTATACAGTCATTGATTTGGCAAATGTTTTTTTTTTCTGTATTCCACTACACCCAGACAGCAGGAAGTTCTTCGCGTTCCAGTACAAACGTGTTAAGCTGCAATACACTTGTTTGCCACGAGGCTTCAAATTGTCCCCTGGTCTGTTTAATCAACATCTGAAGTCTCTCCTACAGGACCTGGTTCCCCCCGACGGCTGTGTTTTGCTTATGTATGAGTGCCTGTTGCTGCACTTACACAAACTTGGCTTTAAGGTCTCGAAATAGAAGCTCCAATGCTGCAGACGTGAAGTACAGAGCCCAGCGCATATCGGCCCAAATGCTATGTTGCCAAAACTGACCATGTGGTGGCACCCAAGACTTAGAGACTTGTGCCACGCACATGTGAATGACTGTCGTACATGTCAACTTTTTAATGTTCGTCCCACACTCAGACCCAAAGCAGGTGTGTTTGACAAGGCCCTTTGGCCAGGAGCTGAGGTCGTGATTGATTTAACTGACATGATCCATCCAGTGCAAGGTAAGCGCTACCTGCTAGTCATTGTTGACTCCTTTTCAGGCTGGCCCGAGGTTTTCCCGGGCAGAAAGGAGGACTCGACCTCTGTGGTAAAGGCTCTGGTAAACCATTACATCCCACAACATGGCTTTCCTGCTAGAATCAGATCAGACAATGCCACACATTTCAAAAGAAAACATCTGGCTACAGTGGAAAAATCACTTGGCCATCCAGCTTCACAGGGTTCTGTTGAACGGATGAATCGCATGCTAAAAGCTAAATTGGTTGTCCGCGCTGCCACTCGCTCTCTTGTCAGTCAGACAGACTGTAAATAGGCGCACTGGTTTCTCCCCTTTTGAACTTCTCACAGGTCGTCTGATGCCGGGACCGGCTTCATCTCTTCAACCCTTTGACGAGAGACCACAGCCAAGGAAAAACGTACATGCTTATTGGCATATGTTGCATGCTTTCTCCCACGTTTATTCTTCACAGATCCAGGACCACAGTGACCCTCGTTCTCCAGAAGCACGTGATCCTTCACCGATCCAGGCTTGGTCGCACGTGTATTTGAAACGCCTGTCACGAAAGTGGGCTGAACCTCGCTGGTCTGGATCCTTACTCGTGACTGCTCGCACAGACAGAGCTGTGCAGCTTGAGGGCCGTCCTAATAAGTGGTTTCATTATTCCATGCTGCGCCCTCATATTCCTTAATTTGCCTGTTTCTATTACTTCGTCATGCCACATCCTGTCTATGTTCTGAGGTTCCCTCAGAGAAGAGAGGGAGGGCTATTTGGTTCATTATTGCTGTATGTTCTGCAATTTTCGTTACGGCACTTCTTCTGTGGGAACACTAGCTGAGTGAGGCACCTCCAAAATTGATAAATCAAACTGCAGAATCAGATTTGAAGACTCCACCAGTATCCGAACCATTGAGGCAAACACAACGCAGGTAAAATATGTATGTAATGGAACAGTAGTGTACACATGTCTCGATCAGCAACCAATGACATTGGCCAACGAAGAACAGCTTCTACTGTACGTAAGATGTGGACAGACAAACAAGACTTTAGAATGGACAAACTGGTTTAGTTCCAAGCAGGTGGTAAACTGACTGTGGTAATAGAAGGACTGCGGACTCTGAACGAAATGATGAAAGAGCACTCTGGGGTCGATACTTCATTTTGGGACAATTGGATGGATGTTTTTGGCAAATATAAAATGCTGGTCTCTTCTATTCTACTCTCGTTGGCTGTGTTTGCAGCAATTTTGGTTCTGTGTGGATGTTGCTGCATCCCCTGTTTAAGGGCTCTGCTTCAACGGGTCATAGAGAGGGCGGTGGGAGGTAAAGGTCAGGCCTTAGGTCAATACTCCATGGTTCCCACTGCTGAGCCCTCAGCTCCCGAGATGTCCCAAGAAGCCGTGCCTCTGGTGCATATGCCTTGAATTTTTGTTACATTTCATTGTACTTATTTTGCTCATGTGCTGCTCAACGCAGAAACATTTGTTTCGGCCCATTTAACCCGTTTTTCAACTCCTCTGCTGGCGTGTGTTTTGTGACCTCTAAGCGGAGGTCAAGAGAGGGAATGAAGAATAATCAAAATGAAGCAAATAGTTTTTAGTCATGCTTTAATAATACTTGTGCACAATAAGCTGGTTGTTCAGACAGGACCAAATGTTGAAGAAAGGTTTCAGTTTATGAGGTGTAGGAGTTGTGGTGTTTCTGCTTTATCTTCTCTCTGTACAGGGAGGATGCGCTCTCCGTAACAGGCACCAAGGGCAAAGGCAACTCCCCATACGGGCAGAGAAACCAGGATCATAACCAGACTAAGCTGGGACGGACTCAGCCGCCCCCGAAGGAGGAACTACGCTTTTTGCATTATAAGAACTCATGTTATAGTCTTTTTCTTTGTCTTTTGCTCCTCTGCACGTAAACCACACATAGAGTGTGTCCTGCAGGCTAATAGGAACAAGACCCAGATATCTGTAAGCACATTTATTAGAGAAACTCTGTATTAGGGAAATAAAACTTGTGGAACTTATCATGACGTCACTGGTTGTCTCTTCTCCGATGCGTGAACACGTTTGGAAATAACAAAGCGTAATTATTTCCTACAGTACTACTGTGGTCCGTTCACAAAAACAATATGATTAAGCGCAGATGATGCGGCTCTAGGTGGGCTATTCCTGTGCGCTATGTCTATGTCAAGGCTCGGCAACCTTAAATGATCAAAGATCCATTTCAGACCAAAAAACAAAACAAAAATCTGTCTGGAGCCGCAAAAAATTAAAAGTCATATATAAGACTTATATGAAGGAAACACAGGCTGTAAGTATATATTAGCTATATCAGCCTACTATCAAAATGACTAGGCTACAAATACATAATGAGCATTCCTTATTAAATGTGTATTTTCCCTGCAGCGCCCCCTGGAGTGATGACGCACCACGTAACGCAAAAAACAAAAACGCAGTCCTTTTCAAACCTCAATAACAATACCATCCTCTTCTCTTTCCCCCCATATTTGAGCAACAGTGGAATTGAACACAGCCTGCAATTATAAATTTGAATATTTCTTCAGTTTACATACCTGCATAACAGCGTTCCTGTTCGATATCGATCACGTCACAGACTCATCACAGGCACTTGAGTGTGCTGGAGCTGAATTAATGCCCTTGATTTGCCGGTTGATGATGTTGCCTGCCATTTTCATGGCCCTTTCCTTCACTGTCTTTGTGGAGAATCCTTCATGTTCTGACAATCAGTGAACAGTCTTCCACGCTTTATTATCTCCCGGGTTGCAACAAATCTAGCAGTAGTAGTGGAGTTTGGAGATGCAATCCACTTCTTAAATCTATCTTTGAGCACCTCTGAATGCGCACATTTATCATCAGCTACTTTCGTTTACAGTCACCTGCCCGGCAATGCGCCGCCCATGTGACCCGCACTGAAACACGTGTCGCAGGTCTATGATGCAAATCTTCGTTGACAGAAATTTTGAAATTTAATTTTATAAAAAAAAAAATGTACAGCTTTGAAAAAACGTTAAGAACAACTATATTCCCCCATCTATTTTCATACATTTTAGAAAAAGCCCCAGGGAGCCATGGGTTGCAGACCCCTGGTCTATGTCAACACCGGGACAGCTCCATGAGGGGGAAGCAACACTGAAACCCACTCTAAGTCAGTCACAAGGCCGGGGGAGGATCTGTGTTCCTGCTGATCAGAGAAAGGCGTTAGAGGCTTGGAATCCAGATCAAGCCCCCAGAAAACAAAATGGCGGGCAATTCAAGCCAATGGGGTGTGCTCATTGACACATGTCTCCAAAAAAGTTTCCTACTTCCGCATTACTTCCTGAATGGGGGCTAGCTCTTTGTGACCAGTCCGTGTACACCGTTCACTGTGAAGTCAAAAATGTGATTTTTAAGGATTTTAGAAACGGAAAAAAGAGTGAAATTCCTTCTATTTTATTTTTAGACTAAAAATAATTTAGCACTTTCGGTAATTTTAGTGGCCGAGCTCTTGAAATGGTCAGGCCGGGAGGCTGCAGTCCCACGGAGTGGCCACTACTCAATTTGGATCGCGGACAGAGGGCGTGCCTTATCCAGTTAATACAATACATCCATGATCCAGACGCGCCTCAACGGCGGAAGTGAGGCGTTCTTATTAGGCACGCCTCCCAGGTGTCGACCACATGATTGGCGGAGCCGATTCGACACCGCTCCAATCTTGATCCAGAGGGACAGCGGGACAACCAGGTGTTCGGGGAGGATGGCATAGGGTCCAATCATGGGCAGGCACTCACTCGCAATATTTGTATAATTAATAAACAAGTGCAAAGGGTACAAGACTCAGTGCCCCCCTGTGTTCTGTGGGCGCCAATGCCTCTGACTCTGTAAAACAAATGCACGCATTCTATTAACCGTATTTCTTAGACTCGCTCCTCTCTCTGGTCAATGCTGACCTATAGCCATCTTAGTCGGAGCAGGCCTAATTGTGGTAAATGTGAGAGTTCTCCTGCTTTGTGCACATGCAGGGATTGGCATTTTACGCCTTTTTTGGCTGAAACACGCCCACTGACTGAGATGGCTATGTCAACACTGAGGAGAGTGAGGAACGAATGTGAGACACTACCGTTTCTTAAATGTGTGCATTTGTTTTATAAAGTAATTATAGTGGCATTGGCACCCACAGGACATGGGGAGAACATGTCCTCCTGGCATGTCTTGTGATATGGGGGTAGAGACAGATCCAGTGCGTAGGTCCCGCACTTACGAGGGTCAGAAACGTTTGCAGCTCTGCCCTAAATAAACACCAACTTCAGAGATAAAGAGGATTCACATTAACCACACATGTCAGATGCTGGGTTAGCTCAGATTATACGCATGGAAAAATACACTTTTTATTTAATTAAAACTTTAGAAGTGGATAGGCTACTTAAAACAACTTGATCTATAAGAGGCCAAATGGACAAGGGTTTGTGTGGGTGGGTGAGGAGAGATGAAGACAGGACTCATTTGGACCACATAAACAGTGGAATTAGTTTGGCATAAGAAAGAAATGTCCTATAAATCACTCAATCGCTTCAATCCAATAAACTCAAGGCAACACGTGTGTTGACCGGACTCCAGCACAAAACATCAACGTAACGTTCTCTGAATGCCGTTCGTGGATCGTTTGAAAATCCTATACGAGAGTCTGGATGGATAAACGCGCCTGTGCGTCGATTACCAACGGGATCTGCACCGTAACTGGATATACTGAAGATATGTTATGCTGTAAAACTATACATTTATGCAGAACTATTGGGAATGTGGGATTCAAAACAACAGGCCGACATTTAACAACATGCATGGATAAAGGCGCACAACTGAAGCAGCTCCAGGTGAGTTATCTAAACCATTCATGCCTGTCAATTGCATTAAACAACTAAACAAATGCAGCCCATAGGACACATGAATAGGACATTTATCATATCGGTGCCGGGTAACAGAGGTACAGAGGAATATAGGTACGCATCCGAATGTAACGCATTCGTTTTGTGCACCCATAAAATCTAGTACTCCAAATTACTTTTTCAAATCAGTAATGCGTTAGTTTTGGTTTTGTCATCATCTCTTTTTTCATCATCACCGCAATCCCAGAGCTCGGCGTGTTGTGAGCATGCGCACTGCGCAACTAGTGACTGGGAGTCTTGTCCTCACGCCAAAGAGAAATAAACTTTCAGATGCAAGTTAAAAAAAACTCCTTCTCCTTTGTTATAACCACTATGTTGTATCTGAGGATTAAATATAGGATAACAGCAATGTGGTGAGTTTGATTTAAATAAACAACAGACCTAAAACAAATGCGTTCTGTTGTTGAACGTCGGTGCTCTTGCTTATCCTCTCATTTTGTTTTAGCAATGTCTTTCAATGCTTGAGGACAGGCCTACACTTGTTTATTGTATGGCATTGTATTGTGCTAATCTGTCAACATAAAAGATAAATAAAGCTCAGTCAAACCCATTTGCTTTGCTTGTTTATTTGATATTTTAATGATTATGTTTCTGTGTTTATTGGAAAGCCAAGACGTCAGGCTCGACCCCTTGTGTTTCATTTTTGCATCAGTAGTGTTATAGTAATGGAAGCCTCGAGTTCGGAGAAGAAAGTTCCAAACCAATTAAGGACTCACATCAGGTTTTACCTCTGTTTTATTGTGCGTGAATTAACAAAGCAAAGGGATTGTCTGCAAATTATATTAGTTATACCATAATGTTGATTATTGCTAACGCAAGAGTACTATAACGCATTACTTTGATAATACAGTAGCGCAGTCCCATAGCGAGTTACTTTGAAAAGTAACGCTACCCAACACTGGGTCTATCTGACTTCAAAACACTCTAAAATACTCTTAACATTTAATTGTCTTTTTATATTAAAAGGCACATTTTGACCTGACCAGTGCTCATATCCAGACAGCTTTACCTCAGGCTTGGGGCAGTGTATGTTTTCATAGGAGATTTCTCTGTTCTTTCTTGTAATGCATTATTCATTGCGTTGGAAAATCCATTTTCTTTTGGTGTGTCTGTGTCTGATTAATTTTCTCTCCTCTCTGTCTGCTGCAGCCTCTTATCCTCAGACCGACACTACTTCCACACGTCTCCGCAGCATCATCCATATCAGCCCAGAGAAGAACAAGAAGATGTCAGGGTGTGTGTCTGGTGCAGAGTTTTGGCTCTGGAAGAAATGCTAAATGGGTTGTTTCCTTTGTCAGAAAATAGTGAACGGTGCCAAATTTGCCAGTTCTTTGTGACTAAGGTTGCTATTGTTGAACCTGTGGCTCAAAAAGACAGAGGGAATTGAGTTTTGACCACAATATCATAAACAAATATTTAAATAGCACACAGTTAGAACATAGTTGATGAGTGATTCAAATATAATATATGTACAACAACAGGATAAGAAAAATAGTGCGAAACCGGTAGTGCAAAACAGTGGATAGGGAGTATTTACATGAATTATTAAAGTGACAGCTGTTATTAAGGTGCCATGAAGTGTCCATGAGTCCAACGGCAGAGGGAAATAAATTGTTCTTGTGGTGGGAGGTTCTGGTCCGAATGGACCGTAGCCTCCTGCCTGAGGGGAGTGGCTCAAATAGACCATGCCCAGGGTGAGAAGGGTCAGCTGTGATCCGACCTGCTCGTCCCAGAGCCCTGGAGACGTACAGGTCCTGCAGAGATGGAAGTCTGCAGCCGATCACCTTCTCAGCAGAGCGCACAATGCGCTGTAGTCTCTGTTTGTCTCTGGCTGCTAAACACAAAAGTAATGTGCCAATTGTTTGTATTGTAACAGTTGTGATATAGAGAATATATTAGGTGACACTTATGGTGCTGACACAGTAACAGGTTAAAGCGAAGCCGCATTTGGAACCCACCCGCACCCGCTGTACTTTCTCTCATTGAGCTATCCGACCCGCTGGGTCGACCCGCACATCACTATTACACAGCCATAAGAATCCTTTCCAAACCATTTTGAAGTAAAACATTCTTACACTGCAGTGACAGTTAAAGAACCAATTGTAATTCATGGATATTTACAATATAAACAAATTTTACCTTTTAATTTTCTGCAGAAGCTGCTATGTTCAAAGCTTTGCATAATGTCTGCTCTGTACAGTGATGCAGTGGCTCAGTGCTTAGAGCATTCACCCACAAACTCAAGGCTTGGTGGGTGGATGCTATAGCTGGTGTGTCCTTGTGCAAGACACATGTATATCACCCTTATATGAAAGCAATCAAACATAACTTTTTGTAGTAATGGCCTTTGACCTTGTTATGTCTGGCAGAAACGTTTCACCCAAAGGTGCTGTGCTCACCTGAGGCCATCTGGGGTTAACACGAGGATCGAGCGCTGACAGGGTGTCAATACAAAGCAATTTACGGGACCCCACCAAGAATCGACCATCAAGATAACAGGCAATTTCTCTGCTCCGCTGGTCACCGGGCCACGAGAGCCAATCGGGGGGAGACCGTTCTGCACTGGAGCTGCATTGTTTTCTACCTGCAATATTTACCAGAATATACGCCAGTTATCCAGTCAGGATAGTCTTGATTTGACAACTACTTATAAATACTTAAGAGTGCTCTTGAACTCACGGCTGACCTATGGAGAGCACACTCAAAATTTGTCCCAAAAAAAAACTGGTCCTCTCCACCATTAGATTTTGCCTGGCTTTACAGAGTGAAATGGAGATGAGAGAGAAGGGAGGACATGCAGTAAATTATGGGAGTCAGGAATCGAACTCACAACACTGCGGCCAGCTGCACTTGGAGCCTGGCATACATCAGAATCAGAATCAGAAATCAGGAATCAATCAAAGGGTTTATTGCCATTGTCAATGAACAAAATTCACAAACATAGGAACTTGTCTCTGCATCAAGGTACAACATAAAACACTGATCAATAATAAAAACAACATGTATGAAATCAAAAGGGCATGCATTAAGAGACAATTTAAAAATACTATAGTATAAAATAAAAATAGGCATTACTATGTACACGAGAATCACAGTTAAATTTACAGTCGTAGTGCAGAAAGTGATCCCACCAGCTCGTACATGTGCTGAGCCTTAACGACTCGACCACCCTCTCCACAATTTTATACTGTCTGGTCACTGACTACCAATGCTGTGCTGGAACCTGTGGGTAGACTTTACGACGTATTTAAAATACATGTAGACTTCTTAACTAGGTCCACAACTGCACTGTGTAGTCCAGATGGAATGCACTGAGCTTTTTAACTATACAAGGAGCGTTGTCAATCACATTTTACTGTCATATAAATATATATAAAAGATAACAGTGTGTTTCAGTTAAGAGCTACATTAGAACACTACAAACCACTGAATAACGAAATGAAGATATCGCCAAAAAAACATATCGTCTCAGGGATCAGATCGTAATTTGATATTTATCATCACATCATCCAGCCCTACATAACAGTGACAAACTCTGACCCTGACCGCCACTATACTAGTGCGTGATCCAGTGGGAGGATATGATCCACATCCATCAGTGGAAATGACAGACAGCTGTAAACTCGGAGACGTTCACACTGCCCACACAGACATGTCCAGTTCAGATGATCCTCCCACAGAGCGACTCCAGTGAGACAATGAACCAGCCCCTGACAGGTGTTGAAGCAGATATGTTTGTGCTGCTGTGATGCTGATCACTGAGGCTAAGACAGACAGCATGTGAGAGAATACTGTAGGCTTAAGAACGCTGGATTCTAAAAGTGTTCAAATATAGCATTGGGGCATTTCCCAACCATTGAATGTCAGTATCAATGATTTTGAAAGCCTGCATTTTAAACTTTTGAGTGGAATTTATGTAAAGTCATCCTCTGCTTTGTCTCATTTTGAAAACCAGTTGAACCCGAACAAGGGAGAGAAAATGAACATGATTAAATCATCATTTTAATTCCTCCATACTCACTAATCACCTCAGAACGTTTCACAATAGGGTGTTTTCTTTCATTTTATCAACACAGGTATACCATTTTTAAAAAAAAAGATTTTGTGGCCTGTTGGCTTTATTTGACAGGAGAGGACAGGGTGAAATTGGTCATGAGAGAGAGGGGAGGACATGCAGTAAATCATCGGAGCCGGGATTCAAACTCACAACACTGCGGCCGGCTGCACTCGACCACCGTTAAACATACTGTGAAAATTCTAGGCAAACCAACTTCACCATAATGGAGCCAAACAGGTGGGGGACGGCCCACCAGAAAAAGTGACATAATGCACCTTTAATTCAGAAAGATCAGTGATTGAAAAGTAAAATAAAAAAGGAAATAAGAAGTAAAATGTCAGTCAGGCACCTGTCCCCCAATGTACCGATTCCATCTGTCCCAGTGTTTGTTAAATTTGTCCATGTTTAAGTTCGGAGTAAAAGTCAGTTTTTCCATTTTATAAATGTCCAACGTTGTCTCAGTCCAGTCCTTCACTGTTGGCTTAGTTCTCGTCATCCATTTCTTTGTAATTTCCTTTTTTGCTGCAGCACATTCCAGAGGTATCCAGTAATCATCTCCATTGCTGGAGTTCTACATCCGAGGTACATTGTAATATCAGAGTTGAAGACAATCAGCAGCACCTCATTGATTTCAGTCCAGTATTTGTGAATAATAGCGAGCACTTTTACAATCTTATATAGAAACAGATACATTTTCCCAACAGAATTTCCTCCAAGCGTAAATGTCCTGAAAATTTATAAGAAAACAAAGGCTTGTAGAATTTATCTATAACGTGAACTCAACTGTGGTTGTATTCAGGAAGAGTTTGAGAGTATAATGCATTGTGAAGGCAAATCTCCAGGGAATGGCAGGAGAAGCTCTGAACACCGGTACCTCCAGCTGGACCGCTCCTCCCACTCCGTGTTCTCCTGTCTGAGTCTAGGAGCCCAGGTGGAACCGCTGAATCTGAAGCAAGGAGATCAACCTTTATATCCCTTCATAAAACCAAAGTGTAAGTAGAACTTGCGTGTAGAAATATGAAGTCTGTGCATGACACTGACAAGTGATCAAAGTCCAGTGCAAAATTTAAAATGTAAAATGTCAATATTTCTCATCTAAAAACCTAAACGAATTGCTTTGGAATAACATGAAACAATGAAATGGGCAAAGGTGACATAATACTATTTAACTAAACTAATTTGTATATATTGGAACTGTAAAGAAACAAAGGGGGAAACAAGTTATTCAATTGAAGTTTTCCTCTGGCATACCGGGGGTTGTTAAAATCCGTAACATCCATTGCAGGGCCAAAGTTACAAAGTTATTGAGAGTGTAATTACATGATTGTAAACTAGCCTATGTGCGAGGAAACAAAGTAGTTTCACACATGGTATGCACCAAATCTTAAACTATATTCAGAAAGCCTTGTTTCTCTCTCACAGAAGCCGACATTTCCTCGTGCTGTTTTCAGACAATTCTCTATTTCACAGTGTATAAGCCCTTTTTGACTTCAGCATTTGTCATCGTTGTGCGTTTATGAAAAGTTTCAGTCGTTGTTATCAAAGTTTGCTTCCAATACCCACCTTTAACCCTCCAAGACACACTGAAAATGGTGGATAATGGAGAAAACACTTCCATTTAGTGAAACACCACCTGCTCTAACTGTGTCACTTCTCCATATGTTGATGCACTGATAGAGAGCAGCAGACTTGGCTATGGTCCACCTCTATTTGTAAAGGTCAATGTCTTTACTTTAAAGGATCGTCCCCCTGTGGTGAACCACCAAGTCTCCAGAGAGGTGCGTATTGTGAGGAAAAAAGTAACAGTGCGAAACAACATTTTCCCCAATACAAAGCATGGCTATTATTCATGCGGAGTGTTGAAATGTGCTCCCCGCGGACGTGCCGCGTGTGCCGTAGTGCGACGCTGTGGGAGCCCACTCCATTTTCAGCCTTTTGAACAAAGTAGCATCTGCAGGAGGAGAGAGGCTGAGGGGCTGCGAGGTGATCCATAGAGCAGGTGTTAAACGCTCCAGCGCTGCCAGCAAAACTCACCAAATTCATACATGTTTCATATTGTATGTTTATTTGTTGCAGTCATTGTGGAGTAAGGGGGGAAATACTGTCCCTTAGATTTCCTGAAAAGTCTTGTCTCTTTGAACTAAAATTTGAACTAAAACATTTATATTTTTTATTCTAATCCCGCCTGCCCTAACATGTTGACATATTTTAGAAGTGAAATAGTGAAACAATTTATGTGATGGGAAAGATTATGCTTTTTTCCCAATTGGATTTATTTAGATTTCTGGACGGCTTCCAGCGTGATCCTTTCAAAATTGAAATATGTATGCACCACAATAAGGCGCACAGGTTCGTAAATATTGATTAAAATGGAGGCAATTCCAGTTAGTTACAATAATTTATTAACCATTTAATTCCTACTGTAAATACTTTGTTTGTGGTTTCAGACATAAAAAGATAAATGTGAGTCCTTTGAGTTCATTAGTTGTAATATTGTGCTCTCCCAATGCACATCCTTCGGTTTGAAATAAGCAACATAACCAAACATAAACCAGGTGATGCGGAACACAGGCACCGCCGCACAGGGAAGGCAGCCAACACAGAAAGGTAAGGCAGCAACAGAAAGGTAAGGCAGCAACAGAAAGGCAAGGCAGCAACAGAAAGGCAAGGCAGCGACGGGCTGGTGGCTCAACCCCAAAGCCTGAATGAGAAATTTGGATTAGCTCAAAACCAAAATAGTCATTCCTACGCGGACTCGATTTGCAGATTGACTCTTGGATGACTTGGACTTGTTTCTGAGAATTTTGGGAAAAAAACCTTGGATCTAGTTCGGGAACTTGAATCCACAGCCAGGAAATTAGAGGACAACAGAAACCATTTTCTAAGGAGCATGGCCTTTCTTGATTGTTCCACCATCAGAGGAGAGGACAGAAAGCTATAGATAGAAGTACAATATATAGCAAACCTACACACATGGACCAGTACCTGCTCTTTGGCTCTAACCACCCACTACAGCATAAACTGGGAGTTATCAGACACAAAATTCCTGTTTATTTTAAACCAGGCAACACTTTTAAAAAAACAACTGGTTCACCCTAAGGACAAGATGCCAACACAAAATCAGAGCAATGTAGTGTATTCGATCCAATGCAGTGAAGAAAGTTGTAAAGAGCGTTACATAGGTGAGACTAAACAGCCACTCCACAAGAGGCTTTATCAGCACAGAAGACATGCGAATTCAGGACCCCAAAGCGCTATGCATCTTCATCTTAGAGCCACAAACCACTCTATTGAAGACAGTGAGGTGAAGATTCTAGGCAGGGAGAAAAGATGGTTTGAAAGAGGAGTAAGGAGGTCATTTTGGTTGAAAAGAGCATCCCTCTTTGAACAGAAAAGGAGGTTTAAGATTCAACCTTCCGGTCGTGTATACTAGTGTTTTGAAACCCTGGAGCGGGAGACGCCCTGGGCATTCTGATGGTGATCAGGTACTCAGTGAGGAGGGAGCGAAAGTCAGGTTACAATAGGATATTGATAGCCCATTTCAGGGCTGTTAGAAAACAAGGAAGAGAAGTCTCAAGTGAAACCAAAAACTCCCTTTGTTAGAGGGTCCCACCCAGAGGGCAGGGCCTATACAGAGTAGGATATAAAACCTGAGTTCCCAGACTCGATTCGCATTTTGAGAATGACCCTTGACTACAGTCGAAACGTTATGTTTTTCTAAAAAACATAGTCCAGATTACTACAACTGAATCTTTTTAGTACACCGACTTTGATATTTTTCAAAAATTGAATAAATATATATATATATATATATATATATATATATATATATATATATATATTTTTTAATTTGAAATAAATATATATATATATATATATATATATATATTTTTTAAAGGGAGATACACAAAAATAGATTACTTGTAAAATACTGTGATTTTGTCAACAGCTCACACTGGTCACACCTCGGCCTCAAGCTTGCAACAAATGCCAAGCTGTCCGCTCACATTCCTCTCACATCTAAATAATTCATTTGCATTCTGACATAGCGCTCGCTTATTAAAATCTGGACGCTCCAATTGCAGCGTGCATATGTAGCAGACACTTGCATTAGTGGCACCCTTCTTTTGTCCTTCACAGAACTCTCCCACCGGGTGCTGTCACATCAGCCGAGGCGCGTGGAGGAGGACAAAGTGTGAAAGTGTTTCCCGGACCCTGGATTCACTGTTAAATCTATCAGAGCGACCACATGTGAGTGTCAGACGGTCTGATGGCTCACATTGTCTGTTGTTTATCAGTTCATGTGTGTGCATGGGTTCTGACACTTACTCGTTTGCCAGGAGAATGTCCCTCCCGAGAGCAGCATTTACTGATGTGTCAGGAAGCTGTTTCCTCCAAATGCACTGATGACATACTGTCGGTGAGGCAGCCTCCATGGATCTAAGCAGCACACAAGTGTAATTCAAAAGGAAGATTCAAATAGACACCAGAAGAAATGGGAGGACGTTAGCACTCTGTGTCGTTGAAGTATCTCTAACAGCAGCCCAACACTTCCTGGCACCCTTAAATATTAAAATATATACATATAAAATAAATATTTCTTTTCCGTATTCTGGCTGTTGAAAGAGTCTTATTATGAAAAGGCCAGAGAGCAACAGAGCATTAAAACAAGTACACTGAGGAGCAGCTGATAGTAGCCTATGTATTAGGAATAAAGTGTGAATGAGGAGGATATATAGGCCTACTGCAGCCAGCTGCAGAGAATATAAAATATCAGCAAAAAGCACCAGAATGCTGGGATTTACTTAAATTTATAAACAGTTGTTTCACCATGAAAAAGGTTTCAGTTGAATTTGCATTAAGCATTGGCCAATACGTTTGAGCATTGTTTGAGCATTGTTTAATCCTCAAATCAAATTAAATATCCACTTTTAGAGAGTCCACAAAAAGGCATGGTCACGAAAAGGTAAGATGGTGGAGAAAGTTCATCCCAGCACCCTCTAACCCACGTGTTAAATGGTTTCGAATTAGTTTAAAGGACACATATTAGACAAAATTTACTTTTTTGAGCTTTTATCCCTTTTCTAACATTGTTCCCTCATGAATAAAACAAATCCTGGAGTAGCATTCAGTGTCATTCATGCTAGTTTAATGAATTCTGGTTAGAAAATCCTCTCCCCTCTGACCATCAAAAACACTGTGCGATAACTGACCTTTCCTCAATAACTGACATAGCTCTGACATAGCTCTGAGAATTGTTTATAAAATGTTTATAAATTTTAGCAACATCTCAAAAATGTATTTATCTTTAATGCATTTTAGTTCAATGAGTACTCTAATCTGTCATTGGCACTTTAATTTGTTAAAATGCATCATTGCTCAAGTGCAGATCCTACATTTTCTACAAGAGCTTTCAGGTATTTTCAGACTGAATCAGAACCATAGTACAAATTATACTGCATTTAAAGCCGCAACCTTTTTGATGGGCGTGGGTGGCCCAGAGCGTGTAGGGTTGAAAAAGTTGAGGGTCAGGGTGAGGGCCAGGCTGGGGCGGGTCAGAGAACGCAACAGCCCAACCGGAGGCGGAAGTAGGAGCAGCAGAGACGGAAGAAGTGATAGGGGGATGCGCGGGGCGACACCTGCTGGCCATTTTGTTTACAATTACCCATACATTCACATATGCCATATACCAAGGGTGTCAGAGATGTGGCCACATCTGGCCTGCCAGGCGTTTTAGTCCGGCCTGAATAACATTTCTAAGTTATATTAATTAATCTGTGGTTTTTATCGCTCGAAATATGAGTCCCATGAGTCTTTGCAGCAGCCGCCCTTCCCCTGTGCTGGCATGATCAGTGCTCCGTTTTTCTCTCGTCCATTCTCAGTGATATATCACACACCAAACCTTTACACTTGTTCAGTAGCAATGTATGAACAAAGGAAAGGGAAATGTGGCTTTGGGAAACACGTGGAAACTGTTTTGTGGACATTAGAACTGCGCTAAAAGTGGCGCAGATGTGGAGCTAACAAGAAAACAAACTTCTGTGATGACAGCTCTGTGAGGAAAACGTCCAAACAAGTGCAATCCTGGGCAGATCTGGAGCCACAGGTAAAGATGTGTTACACAGGTCAGAGTGTTATAAAGCATAAATATGAGACAGTCCTGAGTGCTCACAAATGTGACTGTTGAGTTGGACACTGTGTGATGATTAATACAATCAGAATACTCTCTTCTCTTCTATTCTATTCACTAGCTATAGTTTATTACAAGGCTTAAGCTGCTTAAACTATTAAAAAATAAATATTAAGCTGATATTGAGTTTGATAGCAGCAACAGCCAACCCCAGATAGCAAAAAGTATCTGTGGCAAATCTTTGGATATATATATAAATAATGAGGTTACTCTGGGAGATATATTGGTTTGATAACTGACACACATTTCAAATGTAACTTTCAAGATGAACTGCCTCTCAAAGCTACATGTGGCATGACAAACTGCAGGCAGCTCATAAATGTCTTTTTAGTTAAGTACACGCGCTTCACTGTGGCTTATAAAAAGGGCCATTCGCCCTCTGACTTCACTTGCTCCGCCTCCCCGGTGTCCAGCTCCTTCCGGGTCAAGGATGCGCATGTCATGGCGCTGCAGGTAAGCGCTAGCTCTGGTCAATTGCGTGTTTTCTTTATTCTTCAATACGATATTCTCTTAGCTGCTTGGTCTACAGCTGCGGCATGCCTGCGCCTTGTATGTGCCAAACTGGCTCCTTCATTGGTGCTTCCAATTTTTTGGCTTGGAGGTAAGTCGCTGTTCAGCTGTTAAGATGAGCTGGTCAGTATATCCATAGGCTTATTTTGTCCACTGCTATACAGAGCGTTTCCCTCAGTGTCGGTGCAGCGACAATGGAGTGAGGGATGTTGGTTCGCCATGTGGTCAGCAGGTCTACACGTCTGCTGTTGGGGTTAAACCAGCTTCTTCCCTGCCTTGGGACAGGGTCCTTCAAGTGTGAACATGCTTTACCAGCTCTGAGGAAAAGTTTAAACATGCTGTTAACCACGAATCTGTCATTATGGACCTTGGTCTTTTAAATTCTAAAGAACTGCTAACAAATTACTAAATCATTGCTAACAAAGTAACAATATATGAAAACAGAACATTGCCTGTCATTCTACTATAATGACCTTGCGTTGGGACGTATACTCTATTCTCTATTTTAATAGAGTGGCGTTGTTGCAACCAACCATCATTAATCATTGATGTAGCACCACCATGCCACAGACAGAAGGTAAAGAAGAAAAACATAAAAATGGAAACTATTGTGTTACAGAGGTAGGGGCATCTGGACACCATCAATTCTCTTCCCTGCTTTGGCTCCCATTTTTCATTTTGCGTCTATATTTTTATTGAAAAGTTCAGTCAATTTTGGTGAGAAAGCAAAAAAAAGAGCATGTATATAAATATATAGATGCCATCAAAACAAAATTGCCACTGTTCACTGCTACACGCCTCGAAGGCTCATTTTCAGGCTAATGCACTGTCGATTCTCGTGTGAGGTGTAATTTGGATTCCGTCACTGTCGGCCCATGGGAGCGGCCTGATATTAAGCGACAGGTGTTAATCATAGTTCTGAGTGTGGCTCCTGACAGCTCCGTTCAGACCCTCTGCGTGATAAATGACGCTTTTATGACAGCACAATTTCAGCTATTTCCACATGTGCGCCGCTTTGACAAAAGTCTTTAAACATTCAAGTGCTCAAGTCTCTGGTGAATTTTCACAGCACGTCAACCTCTAACTCCTAATCTTGGGAGTGACAGTCATATGATATGTACAATATGATTCTGTTTCTCAACATCATAGATGTTTTATAGTATATATAATTGTGCAGCTTGCTCTGTGTGGTGGTATACGTACAGCCACTGGCCAGCCAATAGTACTCGGGTAGGAATCTTTTTGGGGACGTTTCTTTACCTACCGTATCCCCTTGCACACCTTTGAACGTGCAGTATGGCATATTAAAGTTTTTATTGCATTTCATCTCTTCCCTGGCCAAACACACCCCTTTTGCTCGAATCACAACAGCTGAGGGGGGGCTGCATTCTCGTGGCATTGTCCTTGTTATTTCTGTACCCGTCTGTACCACAAATCAGAAAATCCAAATCAAGCTATTTAGCAACCTAAAGGACCTCCAGGTTTAGATTTGTTGTGAAGAAGACACAAGGCAGTCCTTTATAAATAAAATAAGAAGGGCTGGTTTGCCAGGTTAAATGTAACCTTATTTGTATTCTGAATGAAAAATGTTATACGTTTGAGTGGTTAAATATACAGTGTTCTTCTTTAAACAGAATCAATCCGTTCCAGCGCTGAAGTGGCCTTTATACAATATTCAATGGCAGTAGAAAGGCAATATCAATTTTGTTGCAAATGTAAATGTTTAATTAATCCCAATTCATGTGCGCAGCCTCTTTCATATACGACCCTTATGAATATGAGAATGCCCCAACTCTTTGGTGCCATCATTGTAGAGAGAAAGGCCTGTAAGAAACTTTATCTGATTAGCAAAGTCACTGTTGTTGTCTTAATAATTTCCCAAAAATTTACAAGTTTAGCAAATATGGAATGAAACCAAATTTCTTTATCAGCATGAATTTTATTGACGGTGTTTTATTGCTCAAAAATACAGTGAAAAACACTTGCGTTTCCACAGATCTGGCCTACATCAACAACGCCCGGTCTACAGATGTGACTGTAGTCTCCAAGCACTGCTCTCATGCTCTGGAATATCTTTTCATTAACTGCAAACCATTCTACTCTCCACGTGAGTTTGCCTCATTCATTCTGGCCGCTGTTCACATTCCACCCAGCGCAAACGTGCAGGAGGCACAGCGCGGACCAGATTCTGATTGTGGAGCGGACCTTCCCGGACTCCTTGTGTATTATCCTGACTGATTTTAACCAGGGTAATCTCAGCCATGAACTACCAAAGTACAGACAGTTTATTAAAGTCCAGACTAGAGAGCAGAGCATGTTGGATCATTGTTACACAACAGTCAGGAACGCCTTTCGCACCGTGGCCCGTGCAGCTGTGGGCTCATCAGACCACGTCATGGTTCACCTGATTCCCATGCAAAGACAGAGGCTGAAGCTCTCCAAACCTGTTAGTGAGGACCTTTAAGAAGTGGACCAATGAGACAGTGGAGGAGCTACGTGCGTGTTTGGATGAGTACAAGGGCAGTGACGTCATACATTCGATTCTGTGAGGACAGCATCATACCATCACAAACCAAAGTCATTTTCAATGATGACAAGCCCTGGTTCACACCAAAACTGAGGATGTTAAGGCAGCAGAAGCAGCAGTTCTCTGACAACAACCTCGCCTCTGTGTGGAGAGGGCTCCAGCTTCTCACCAACTACAAGCCTAGAGCCCCCCATGTGTCGGATGACCGGAAACTGGCTGAGCAACTTAACGCCTTCTCCGTTTGGTTTGATGTGACCACGCCCTCCCCCACAGTGGCCACACCTACCAACCCAACCCCGGTCCCCCCCATCTCCCACACCACTCTCTCAGTTCAGGAACAGCATGTAAACAGACTATTTCTGAAATCCAACCCCCGAAAAGCTGCTGGACCAGATGGTGTTTCTCCCGCCAGCTTAAGACACAGGCACAGGTGCTCCCCCGTTTTCACAGACATTTTTAACACCCCCCTGGAGTCATGCCACGTCCCAGCCTGCTTCAAGTCATCCATCATTGTCCCTGTCCCCAAGAAGCCCCGTATCACTGGACTTAATGACTACAGGCCTGTGGCGCTGACGTCTGTAGTCATGAAGTCATTTGAGCGCCTGGTCTTGCCCCACCTCAAGTCCTTCACCTTCTCCCTGCTGGACCCCCTACAGTTCGCCTGCAGAGCCAACAGGTCAGTAGACAACGCCATCAACCTGGCACCCAGCTTGATCCTGCAGCATCTGGACTTCCCCGGGAAGTTATGCCAGCATCCTGTTTGTGGACTTCAGCTCTGCATTCAACACCATCCTCCCTGCTGCTCCAGGACAAGCTCTCCCAGCTCAACTTGCCCGACTCCACCTGCAGGTGGATCACTGACTTCCTGTCAGATCGGAGGCAGTGCGTGCGGCTGGGGAAGAATGTCTCAGACATTCGGACTTTCTCCTCTGCTCCCCCGTCCCCCCCCTCACCTTGACAGACTCCCCCATCACCACCGTAGACTCCTTCCGCTTCCTGGGCACCACCATCACTCAGGACCTCAAGTGGGAGCCCTCCATTAGCTCATCAAGAAGGCCCAGCAGAAGATGCACTTCCTGCGGCAGCTGAGGAAAGCCTAGGTGCCAGTGCAGATGATGGTGCAGTTTTACACGGCCATCATTGAGTCCATCCTCCCCTCCTCCATCACCGTGTGGTACGCTGGAGTCACAGCCAGGGACAAACAGAGACTACAGCGCATTGTGCATTCTGCTGAGAAGGTGATCAGCTGCATACTTCCATCTCTGCAGGACCTGTACGTGACACTGGGATGAGCAGGTCGGATCACAGCTGACACCACACCCTTCTCAGTCCTGGACACGGACTATTTGAGCCACTCCCCTCAGGCAGGAGGCTACGGTCCATCCGGACCAGAACCTCCAGCCACATAGTTTCTTCTCCTCTGCCGTTGGACTCATGAACACTTCCTAAACACGTCACTTTAACAAATGTAATCAATCACTCACTGCACTGTTCACTTTCTGCACCACAACTGTACATTTTACTGTAAAGACTGTGTACATATTAAGCCTATTTTGATTTTTATCCTATAGTAGATTTAAATTGTTTCTTTAGCACATGCCCTTTTGACTTCATATATGTTGTTTTATCATTGTTCATTGTTTTACGTTGCACCGAATCACCAAATTAAGTTTCTATGTTTGTGGTTTCTATGTGTGCTGGTCATTGGCAACAAACCTTTCTGATTCTGATTCTGTAACTTGACCTGATGGTGGTTACACTGTGCAAAAGACACAACAAGCAAGCTCAATGTAAATACAGTATATTTAGTAATGGATGTCATTTCTTTGAAATAAATATACTGTACACCAGTCCTTTTATTGGTTCTGCCAAGCCTTGGTAATTAAGGTAATTCCACAACATTTAGGTACTGTATATAGATTCTTAATTGTCAGGGATGTTTTATAGTGCGTTTGATATGAAAAAGTTTTTGTCAAACAAAGAAGCAAAAAGCACAGAACAAAAAGGTTCCAGACAACACAGAACAAACAATGGCATCTTTCAACAAACAGTGAATTTGGACGTAAATATGAAGAGATTAGAATGGTTTGACATGCCATCTGACTCTAATCCCAGAGGTTTAACGCTCCAGACCTCCATGGCCTTTTGAAATGAATGCATGTCCTCTTCAACGGTTCACGCTGTCTACTCCGCCGGCTTCCTCTCACAAATTTGAGAAAGATACTGGTCAGCCCCTCAAAAGCTGAGTGCCACTGCATGATTATGAACATTTAATGAACGCTTATTAATTGTGGGCAAAAAAATGTTGTCGCTCAGAAATGTAGGTTGGAGATGTCACAGTTAGGCAGAGACAGAGATTATAATTAAAACTTTTTTAACCACCAAAAACAAGCTCCAATGTAATCAAGCAGTGTGTGATATTTTGGAATCTGGTGCCAGGAGTATCTACGGCTGGGTCTGTATGTTTTAGCTTGTTATGTCATATTTTAAGAGAAATGTGAAGATTTTCATTTCTAAAAATGTACTTAGTATTTCTGAACCTCTGGATGGAAGGAGCAGTTATTAAATAATATACTGTTTTACAAAGTTTCAGCAAAAATGTTAATTGAGGTCAATAACATAATTTGCTGTTCCGCCCACGTCTCAACACTAAAGCAGTGAGGATACAGTGCAACTTCTCAAGCAGTTTACTGGTCGCAAAGTTTGGGGATATTTGTAAAGTCCAATCAATAATCATACAGTACACATAAGAGCAAAGGGCTACATTTACTCTAACCTCTCAGTTTCTCTATTGTCTGGTACAAAGTGTGACAGCCTGTAGCGCCTGGAAACAAGCAGTGTTGGGGCGAGGCCATGAAGTCCAACGGCATTAGCTGATAAAGTTTCAGCATGCATAGATTAGACTTTAAAGTTGAGCTGGTATTACCTCGATCACTGCTGAGCTCTTCTAATCCAACTGGGAAAGTGTGGTCTGGCTAAATAAAAATAATGCATTGGATTTATATAACGCCTTTTATAACCTCCAAAAGGCTTTACAATATTTCCTTTTCTCCACACTTGGTAATGTACTATTGTAGCCACAGCTGCCCTGGGGCAGACGGGATTGGTATAGCCAATGACCACCACCAACCATTAGGGACACTCCAAATTCACCCTCTGTCTTAAGTTTTTCATGCTCTGGAGATATTTTTTTATTTAGACATTTGCAGCACAAGCTTTTAAGCATGGAGATAGCACACAATTGTTGTAAGACGTTCAGGCAATAGCACAGACAATGGGTTATTCAAATGTTATTTTCAATGCACTCTTCAATCGCTCCAAAGGTGAGATCCAACAATGCTCTGTCCTGCTGCTCGGCCATTTGTCCACGGCGCGGGGCCTTGTTAAGATGTATTGTTTTAGATTTAATTTATCACAACCTGTCTGAGTAAGATAGTCTAAGTTTGATGTAAGTGTTGCTTGCCGTAGGCTTGGGAGCAGAGTGGGCAGTGTGAACGGGCAGATGGACACTCGGACTCAGGGAGGTGGGGCGCTAGACAGACAGACTGTGGGGAGGGACCACAATGTATTGCCACCTTTCTTTGCCCAAACCCCAATTTCACCCACAAAATACGGGCCTTTTTAAACACACACAAAGATTGTCGTGGAGGAGAGATGCAGTGCCATCTGTTGTTGACTTTCCCAGCCGAAGCAAACAAGTTCTCCAGGGACCGAGTGAAACTTATTTTTAATTGTGATTACATATCTTTGCGTTGTCTTAGCAGGGTTAATGTTCACAGTCCCTCGGGGAGCTGACTGGAGCTGAACTTACCTGAGAGCGAGGAACAAGTGATGTGTGAAGGCGCAGCAGCTGTTTTTGGATGAGTCCACTGGGTAACGACATGTACGTTTAAAAATAAAGGGCAGAAAATACTCTCACTTCTTAACTATTGTCCTTGGATACACAGCACCAAGCACAACTAGTCTTTATTACAAACTTCAACTTCTTTGAATTCTCTTGCCCAAAATAAAACATAGAACAGGGCTATTCAACATAATCAGCCCCTCCAAGATATTTAATCTGGCTCACACCTTCCAAATAAATATATTCAAAAGAAAAATCCTATTTACTGGTTTAATTCTGGGTTAGCACTAGTTTGACTTGGTTTGGTGTTGGTTTAGTCCTAGTTTAATTCTGGTTCAGTGCTGGATGAGTAAATTTGCAAAGCAATGTTGCTAAAGCATTTTGTATTGTTTGTTATTTCTCACAAATGTTTAATCTGTCGGTAGTTATTGTATTGAATTACGGTAACTCAATTTATTGAAACAACCCAACATTTTCTTACAGTGGTGGCATGTTCCGGCCCAGAGGCTTTGGCCCTCCAAAAAGTCTGGCCCTCTGGAAAATGTAGTTGAATAGCCCTCGCAATGAACAATATCCAATCAACAACAAACATATGTCTGATAGAATAGAGCAGCAAATTAACGACTCGAGCCATTAAATATCAATGATCTTGTTTTAAAAATGTGGAACTGTTAGTAATCTCTGAACTTTTAAGAAACAGTTTGCACCAAACATTGGGTTTGTTATTTTGTATGTGCTGGACGCTGCACGTGAAGCTCATCTTCAATCTTTTCATAAGATTTCTATATTTATTAGATTTAGGAATTTATGTAGAGTAAGGACTTAGCTGTGTGAAGGGTTGTCTTTTCGGATAGATAACATATTTCCCAAATTTTCAGACACACAAAGAGTATAATTATGAGCCCAGTAAAAGTTTAGTTTTATACTTTATTTTTATACCATTTTGAAAATTCTGAAATTGTGTTTTTCTCACAAAGAAAAACAAAAAAAAACAAATATGCAAAAAAAAAATCTGGCATGTTTATAAAAAATTAATGCTCAAAAAAATTACAAATAGAAATGGGTATGGTTCACACTTATTGACACTGTTTATTGATCCGGTATTTTAACGGTTCTCTTATTGCTGCTTTACTCCAAAAAATTAAATAATCAATTATTGAATTAATTTATTCACTCTGAAACATGCATGATTTATTTAAAACTTTAAAAAGGGGATATGATACTTCTATGGGCTTATTAATGAACACATACGATCCAATACTTACCGCGGGCGGCGGGCAGTCAAAGCAGCGCCGCCAGGCCGCGCTGACAGGACACATCTTATGAAAGGAGGACAGTTTCCTTGTCATATTTGACTGCGCGTGACATTTGTGCGACTCCACAGAGCCGTTAAGAGCACAGATTATTGATCAAGTGGACTGTTTGGACTTGGCTCCGGAGCTGTTATGATACCCTGGCTTGGTACCCATCCTTGACAAAGTTGACACAGATTTGCACACGTTGCTGAACAATTATCATGCCAAATGTCTTTTAATAAACAAACATAATTTTATTTCGCTGTTTTACTGAGGGCCGCATTATGAAACCTAAACCAAGTGGAGGGCTACAAACGACACCACACATTTAATAAGGTTTTGGAACATAAATTCTTGGTCCGTAAAACATATAATGGTGATGTTAATATAATATAATGTTTGTTATCAAGGTTATGATAGCAGAATGTTTACAATTTTCCTTTAAAAATGACTACTTTTGATTATTTGGGCCAATTTAGCAGAAAGCATGAAAGCCAACAAAAAAATGGTCTGAGGATGGCATTTGGCTCCCGGGCCATCGTTCCCTGGATACGATTTTGAATCACACTCAAAACCTCCGCTCGCTGCCTGTAAAATGACTGCTTTTCAGAGGAATGACCACAACTCTGGAAGAAGCTCCTGGTTTTTTTGACACACCGGAAATTTCACCAAAAGTAGTGGTTCCTAGTCTGGTGCGGACACATGCGCGCTCAAGATGCGCTTTGTGTCAAGCGCTTGAAACGCACTGCTGACATGGTGGACGGCCAGCACGCGCGGACTTGGTCGCGGTCTGAATGCGCCATAAGACATTTAAGCATGAAAAATGTTATCCAAGAGCCAAGAGTACCCTACATTAAAATGAAGATCCATCATTGGAAAGACGGGCACTGGATCAGTCAACATTGAGTTAAATGCAAATGCTCGCACAAACGAGTACAAGTACTTCCGCCAAAAGTAACTACAGGTGGTAGCTCCCATCAGTGCGCTGTGATCTCAAACTTTTTGGACCAATTGGACACAGCCAGGCAATTATTCAGTCCAAACAATACCATTCCCAGAGCAGCACATTCATTATACATAGAAAAGTGTTTATGTTTTGATCAAACGGAATATATATATTGCATTGAGTTATTTATTTTTTGTTTTGCAATTCAACTAAAGAACAGCTGCACACCTGCATTCATGCATTCTCAATAGTGTTTGACTCCCACACTTTCTTTAATAAGCAATTATATGGTAGAGCACAGACACAGATGTTAATATTTTATTGTTTATGGTTGAAGGCTTTCATGTATACTTAAAGTTTGAAGTTAACTGCCTTTCTGCCTATTGATTTTATAAGACTATTTTGAAAGATGTACTGTGCATTCTGGTTTAAAGCGCATTCTCCCTTTGTTAGCCTCTCTCCACGTTCACATTGAACACATTTTTTATTTATTTTTTTTAATTTTCAAGGCTCTCGAGCAAAGTGTAAAACAACAACAAAATTCTTCTGAGCAAGAAAGTCCCCAAAGGCTTGAACTGTAAAATTACTTTCAAAGTGGTTTTGTTCATTTCAGTCAAACTATTTAGTTTCAGGATATGAGAAATGGCACGTTTATCAGAGGGTGAAGCGGTTTGGCAAATCTGATGGAAATGGGAGACAACAGATACGACAACACCGAAAAACTCAATATGCAAACTGTAATGCACTGTATTTAATTGGCACTGGCAAGTAATGGCCTTCGTCTTAGTTATGAACCACTCAACTAGCGACGCTATGTTGTCTACAAGAGAAGAGAGGTTTTCTTTCAACTATCAGTGAAAAGTCATGAGTTTGGGAACAAATATTAAATACAGAAGACAGAAAAGGGTGTGTCAGAAGCATCTATGGTAGTTAAAACACGTAGTTAGTTATACAAAAGTTTTACCAGGACAAATCACTATGTAGAGTCACATTGATAACTTGAGTGCAAATGCAGTGATTTATTTGATTCAAGCGACGATTTCTTCACAGCTTTGGCACTAGCGTTTTCTAGATGCAATGCGCTGTGACATTTTACAGTGAAAGGTTGAATCAGCAGTATTTCTTTCCGTCTTTCTTGCCCGTATATGACATTGATTAGAAAATAAAGCTTGCTAATCACAACAGGAAAAAGACGGTTAAGTAGTTGTATACAGAGAAAACAGGCGACTTTGAAATGTGATAAGTGATAGGGATGAAGCAGTAAAAGATGGATGGATCTGCAAAAAAAGGATATAATGCAGTTTTATTTGCACATTTAGAAACTTGTTGTAGTTACATTATATTATTAACTTATTTATTATTTAAAAAAACATTTCTTCAGTCACTTTCAACCAAAGTGTCCTTGTATGTGCACAGTGTATGCATAAGTAAGCTACATGCTAACAATCTACAACTTTCTCATATTCGGTAACCACAAGCTATTTGCTTTTGACAGTCAACATAATACCACAGTGAATTTCAAAAACGAAACATTCTGTACAATAAATATAACAATTGTATAATAAATAGAATCAATTATGACCAAAAAATGTCAACTCTAACGGGAGATACTAACTAAAGCGAAATCTAAAGACACATTTATTGCAAGTCTTACTGTAATAGCATTTACACAGCTTTACCAAAGTAACCCATAGACCTCTAAGTTCTCTAAAGTTTGTAATTAGCTGCTATAAGACATGAAGACAGCTAATTTAGAAATGTAATGATATTTAAACACAAGAGAAAGTTTTTTGTTCACCATTAGGTTTGCTCGCTCCTTCAGCTGCAGCCCCATGACCTCCCCAGTCATGTGTAACTATATTGCCTCCTTCTTAGCAAAACACAGTTAATTAAGCTTTGTATCTGTGCAAAGCTTTTTTTTCTTTCCGCTGGCCCAAGGTGACAATCCCCTTGAGTTTGAAGCTACCTCATAAATTACAACACATAGTCTTTGTGCTTTCCGTGTATCCAATTAAAGACCACAGTGCAACAGCCTATTCACACTCGCAGTGGGAGGGGGGGGGGGACCGGCCTGGGGGGGGGGACGCTGGAATGGTTGATAAATGAAAAAAATAATAATAATAATAATAAAAAGTGGGTGCAGGGTATAAGAAGAAAGATGCAAGACTTAATGTATTAGTTCTTTTTGATGTCACGGGAAGTTGTCAGGGGAATGGGCGTTTTGACGATGTTCCTTCGTGCAGCACAGGGAAGGACTCCTGCTGCCAGCGTCCAGTTCCTCCACGCACACACATCAGGCACGCTCTTATTCTCAAACGGTTAACGCTGAAATGAGATGCACGCAAGGGGAAGGAGCCGTGATATAATGATGGTTCCTTTCTGCACATTAAAAAAAACATAATTTTTGTAAAAATATTTGACTGATATAGGCTTCTTTTCCATGTGCCTTCGTTAAATACGGTATGTGCGCGGAATGTTTTTGGGAATGTTGGGAATGTTTCTTTGAGTCATACAATTCTTTCATTTTAATTACATCTTAACATATCTATTTATGCTTTTAGATTGTCTTGAGATTTAAATTGTATTGTGATTTTAATGTTGTAACTGTTGAGTTACTTTTATCTGAACTGTGCTCGACAAATAAACTTTGATTGATTAATTTTGATTGATCCGTGGCAAAGGTAGTGGCAAAATGAATAACAAGAAGAACGCCTTCTCCTGAGTTTCTCATAAAGCACAGAGCGCAACATTATGGTCAAGGACTGAGCCGTAACAGTGCAAAGGATGGACCTGCACGAGGCCCACAAAGCACAGAGGACAGCTGTGACCGTCAGAGTGCTTGTCAGTGAGCCAGGCTCTGACTTTTGCCCGCGCTTCCTGTTCCTTGTGTTGTCGTGCGTGACACTGTGCAGTTACAATGGAATTGTTGCCTCACCAAATGTAAAGGTCAAACGCTTGCCTGTCATTAGCATTATAGTGGCTTAGATTGACAGATAAAAGGCCTATTTTGCAATATTATATTTGTATTCTATACAAGTCTATAGCCTACTTTAAAAAAAAGCAAAAGAGCTGCAAGCTAATTTGTATTAGTCAACTGATTGTGATTATTAAGACACATTTGGTGGCTGCCTAGCACTCTCGCCTCACAGCAAGAAGGGGGGGTTTCCTCTGGGCACTCGAGTTTCCCCTATTAATTCAAAACATGTATTCTAGCTCAAATTCTTCCGCTATGGTAGTCCTGACTAAGCCTAGCACAAAGATCTGGAACCCCAGCAACATTGAAGGATGGGTCAAATGCAGAGGGCACATTTCCCTACAGGGACAATAAAGTGTACCTCAAACTTGAAATCTCTCTAGCTCCAGTGTTGCTTGGCGACTGTCAGGGCTCTAGGCATTTGGTTGTGGCCCACCATAAAAATCAGAGGCGGACCAGGAAGCAAAAATTGACTCAGGATCTAGAGAAGTTATTCATTAGCATTCACACGTTTGTTTTTAAAACGATAACTACAGTCATGACCCCCGGCAGTGCCGTGTTGGAGGGTGGAGTTTTGGTGCAGGACTTTTTTAAAAGCATGAGCTTGTGGCCCGCACCGTTCTCTCTCTCAGATCGCAGCGCTTTCTTTCTTTTCCTTTTCTTTCGTTTCTTTCCACTACGCTGCATCTTACATTACCATACACCCCTTCCATACACACATACAAACAATATGTCTTCATAAAAAAATAATATCTTCCACATTATTTGAATAAACTACACAAAATGTTACAGGCTAATTATTAATTCTACCTGGTCTACAGATTCTGACAGTAGCTACACATTAACTATAGTGTAATTTCCTTTTTTTGGCATTAATAAAGTGTCTATCTATCTATCTATCGATCTCTCTGATTGAAGGAGTGAATGACCAGGCTTGGTAGTACATGAAAAAAGTTGTTAAAGGAATTTCTTTCTTTGGCTTTGAACATCTCTTCATACCTCGTCTTTGTGGATCTGCCGAACAGTAAAGAGCAGAATGTGTAATACACGTGTTAAGATTAGCTAAAGATCAGAGGAGGTGAGACTGAGGTGTGAGTTTGCTCCTCAGTGCCACAGGAAAAGTTTAGTGGGAAGAGTTTTTTTTTTTTACATCGCTGAAATTCCTGAACACATGCGGAGCTCACACCAGAATGTTCTACGGTAGAAGTTCTGTAACTCTCTCGGCTGCATGTGTTTGATTTCAGACCGAGGACAGGGATCGAAAGGGCTGTAATGATGAATCGCAACATCTTGAAACTGATTAGTGATGTTTTAATAACCGTTAATTGTTAGCAGGACCATAGTGCCTCCAAGACATATACCAAAGACCTTTTAAAACAGAAACGTGGCATTATGTCCACAAAATGGCCAAATAATAATAATCTAATATAATCTAATATATAACAACAATTTGTTTTTTTAATTATAATACCATTTCCATGTCACTATTGGCATATATTACCTTTATCGAGTTGAAATTATAGAATTAATCAGTTGACAAATCAGCTAAGAAAAAAAAATCTCTGCCTCGTCGGTAAACTATGTAAAAATATGTGGTTTTGCGCTCAGAGGACGGAACAGGATTTATCAAACTAGCATGGATGAAGCTAATACAACTACACGTATTGTTTTGATGAGGAACAATGCCATTATTTTGTTAAAAGCTCAAAAAAGTCAGTTTATATGAGTTCAGAAGCGTAAATCAGGTACAGCCTCGTATTATATTGTTACAAAAATCAGGATATAATGGAAATAATAATACCAATCCAATCCAACTCAATTCTCTTGATGCCACCAATACTCATGTGTGACAGTCTTAGCATTTTTACTCTACATATTCATGCTTTCTCAAAGCACAGGTTCAACACTGTTATCCCTGAAATGCCTTTTAGACGGCGCCACAGAAATTCCATCGATTCATCGCAGTGGGATTTTAGAGCAGTTTTGGATTCGTAGCAGGAATTTTTCGCCCAAAGACAGTGTTCCCATGGCAACAGCCTACAGGTTAGAAGGAATTGAAAATGTTGGATTTCATTCGAGTGTGAGTTTTGAATAACACAGCTTTCAAATCAATTCTATGACATTTCCAGAAAGACTTGCATACAAAAAAAAAAAAAAATGTTGTCAGTTCTCCTATGCATTTATTCCATTCCCTTTGACCACTCATCTTGCAAAGTTTGGTCTCTAGCGACTAGGGCAGAGAAAAGAGTTAATGCAACTTTTTTCTTTCAATTACTTTACTTTGCGTTCTATGAAAACATTAAAGTATACTGCTGTAGTAACGCCTGGCCGTAGTAACAAAGTGTGTAAATACTGTAGTTCAGCAATTCACAATTTCTCCTACTCCTACCGGTATATGGGTTTTTTTAAAGGATATTTTTGGCCCGCAAGCTTTATTAGATAGGACAGCCTTAGCGTGAAATGGGGATGAGAGAGAAGGGAGGACATGCAGTAAATTGTCAGGAGTCAGGATTTGAACTCACAACACTGCGGCCGGCTGCACACAAAATACAATGTTTTGTTTGAATTGTTATTGGGTTGTGTCCACATGACATCAAGTTGAGCTGGAGGACAGGTCGAAATCTATGGTAGAATTAGCTGTCTAACTGTCTGATTATAGATTTGTTGACCTGGTTTATGGCTCATATCTCTGTAATTACTTGGTTTATTCACATGAAAAAAACAAAGAAAGAAAAAAGTTCAATATCTTGAATTTAGTTTCAATTGAACAGACTTCAAGCAATAAGAATAATTCTACAAGTTTACGGAGACAATCCCAACAAATAATGATGTTCACATTTATATTTTGCCTTTGTATGTAATCTGTTTTTTTTAAGTAAGGTGGGAATGAATGTTGGTCAGAGGGGTCCGTGTATCTGCCAGCCAATTGATTTTAATTTTGAAAAGGGGAAATCCAAAATTGTAAAGGGTTTTTTATTTTTATTTTTATTTTTTTTATCTATAATGTCAACAAAATGAAGAAATGTATGCCAGGCTTTTTCAGATTTGTGCAGTTTTGGCCATTTTTACACATAAAATGTTTTTTATATGGGAAAAAAAATGGTCTTACATTTATGTTAGTAAACTAAGACTTTTTCCTATTTACCTGCAATATCTTGCCTTAAATAGACATTATATTAACATATCATTACTATTATATTGAACACTTTGCACAGCCACATCAATAAGATAAGGAAAATTAATATTTCATCCAAATTTGGTTATAAACGTGGTTTGAAATACAGAATTAGTAGGGTGTCCTTGGGATACTGTATGTTATAACCAATAAGAAACGTATAAAATACACCGCTGGCTTAGGGGTTTGTCACAAAGAAGCACCAAACCAGCCTCTGCAATGTGAGCTCCATTCTCACAATTGCTCACCTTAAAGCAGCGGGCCTGTCCAAAAAGGGAAAAAAAACAAATCTTATCAATGTATTATCTGTTGTATTGTGTACATAATTTCAAATAGAATACATAATACATAAATATCAGACAGCTAAACAGCTTTAACTTGACGCACATGAGCCCCACAGCAGCTGTAGTTTCTTCATCAGCCTGTAATCACGGAGCCAATCATAATGCCGCTTTGTGACCAACAAAGAAAACAGAGTGCTCCTCCTGCGTTGTCAGCAAAGGACCCTCCTCTCAACACAAGATTATTATACATTCTGCACTTGAGTTCAATCCAGTGATTTCACATTGAGTCAAGACAATATATAGTGATTGTCTCCCACACTGAGTATTTATGTTATAGAAGAGTGAGAGAGGAAAGTTGGTCTGTGAAAGGCACCAAGAGAGTCTGGCTGTGTCACAAAGACCACTCAGTTTGTAGTTCTGGAACCGTGTTGTGTTTCTGTGTATGGGAATAATAATAATTCAAACATTCAAAGACTTTAGTGAAGGGCTCTCCAAATCAAGTCACAAGACATCTGCATCTCCGCGATACACCATTTCAGCATGTAAATTGTGTTTCGTATACATCAATATTCATACATTCATATTGCCTGTTTTGTCTGAATTTGAGAAAAGGTTATAGTTGTACAGCAGTCAAAGGGCAGTTTGTGAGCAGCATTTTCCCCCCAGAAACCTAAAAACATAACGGTCAGAAAAACTACAAAGTCCCAAGATAGTCCTAAAAAAAAGAGTAACTGTTGAGACAAAACATCTGATTTACACTTTGAAGCTGCTTTAATTGTAAGGCCTAAACCTTATATAGTGTAAAAAAAAAAAAAGATAAAAAAAGGGGGTATTTAAAAAAGAGCCAAACTATCTGAAGTAGCAGTATAAAAAACACAAATGTTCAAAGAAGAGAAGCCAAAACCTTTACCAAAGTACTGTTACTTTGAAGGAAATATTACCCAAGTAGGATTAAAGTAAATGTAACTCCAGACAGCTAAATGTTAGATGGCCGGTTCCAGAAGCAGCCCCTCAGACACTTCACATTTCAAACTGCGTATTGTGCTGGAGAAACTGGCATGCCATGATGAAATGCCTCTTACAGCCTGCAGCGTGTCTTTCGACTTCTGAACGACTTGCAAAGACGTACTGTAAACAGAGCCGGGCTTGAAACAGCTTCACTGAATAAATAATACATTACACACATCAGCGTTCACCAGTAATGAGGCACTGAAGTTTCCAACAAATCTTCTGAAGAGCTGCCTTTTTAGTTCTAATATTTAAATGTGGAATCCATCCTTTTTCTTTTCTTTTTTCCTTTTTCTCAGTTTTGGCTGGAGGTGGAGAGGAAATATGGTAAAAAGCTCTTGAGTGTCAGCAGGTAAATGGAATTGGATGTTGTTCCAAGTTGTACAAAGATAAAACAATAAAGCTAGTGACGCAAATTATTGATTTTGGAAAACATAATCAATAAATGTTGGAGTGATAAATGGCCTATCTAAATTCTGGCATAGACCTAAACTCAACCAAGGCGACTGGAGTCCTTTCTGTGTTCCCTGTTAGCTGTTGCTCTGTCACATCACATCCTGACCTTAACCACCTTACAATGATTCATATAAATGCTTTCTCTCTCCGCTCCATCACGCTATTCCATCCATATTCTGCAACATATGATGGTGTATACTTTGGCAACCACACTCTTGACAGTCTGCCCCAGGACAAATGAGGCCAAAGATTTTTATTTTATTGGTGTAAAAACAAATTTTAAAAAATGAAAAGAATAATGCATCACATTTTTATGCAGCTGTAAAAACGTTTCAATAAAACAACTGGAATTTCAACATTATTGATGGGTAATATTATGGATGTCACTGGGAAATAATAAAAGCAGTACTTACGTTTGTCGTGTATAATATTGGACCTGGGTTTGTAATGCTATGATGCAAAGTCCATTTGTAATGTTCTAGAAGTATTGATTCTTTTAGCGCAGAATCAATACCGTGAATTAGAACAAAATTGGAACATTAGAACAGCTTAACATTTCCTCTAACAAGTCTAGTCTACGAGAACATATTTGTCGCACTCCACTCATGTCTGATTAACTCCCGTGGCTGACAGGTTGCTATATTGTTTGGAATATATCAACTTTCAATCAACCACTAGAGGGCTCTAAATCTGACACTATTTGCGATCGCTTTTATCGTCCATTTACATGGCGCGCCTTGTGTTGCGTAAGGGCGAAATCCATACTTAATAACGCGCCACGTTCCGATATATTAAAGATCCGGACAAAACCAGGTCTGTGTGAAATAAGTAAGGTTTAGAAATCTTCAAAGTGTTCCCTGAAGAGTCGTCACAGTGGAGCAGCTGTCAGTGTCCACGGCACAATGTCTTTGTGTGCGCGACGCCTCAAAGCTCCTGTCTGTCCGGCTCTAACTTATTCATACCCCTGTGTTCTACATGCAGATGAATAATGAACATGGGGGGAGTCGCAGAGGGGGCTTGAATGTAAACATTACACTGACTTTTAAGTACAGAGCCAAAGGGAAACCCAGACTCTAAACTCAGGCTGTTTACACTTTTGGGGGATGAGGCTGCCCTGGAGAAATACATATATTCCACATTTTTGATATTTCTGCTGATAACATATTCATTAGAAGATAAGGAAGAGTTGTTAAGATGTTGGTTTAGTCATTTGTTTTACAGATAAATTATTAATACTGTGAAATTATGTTCCCAGGCAATATGCAAAGCTGGAGTAGTGAAATAAGAACGGGGGAATCTTGTTAGATATTATTGTTAAATGTATGGTCAAGATCATTAAACTGATAACTTAAAGCAGAGGTACCCAATTTTTCTTCCAATAAAGCATTATATTGATTACAAATATGGAAGAAAGATTTTTGTGCATTGCTATGTGTCCTTTAGGAATGAGCGTGGGTTGGTTGTGTAAAGGCGGTGAGTAAAATACACATTGCATAGAATAAATGACAGTACGGTAACGTTAGTGATGAAAAATGCCAAAAATAAACTCCAATTTCTTTTAGTGCTGCCAGTATAATCAAGCTGCTTGCTGAGCTTATTGGCAGCACAAGGTAAGGCTCTGGTCTGCAAGAGAAAATATCTGAAACCTCTGTGTCAGAGACTGAGCCAAGACCAGAACCAAGACCTCCCTAAAACACATTGAATATATACAGTATTTTTAGATATTTCTCTCTGCAATCATTCCCAAATAAGTCTGAAATATCTAAAATAGCAACTGCACAATGCTGCTTTAAGAAAGTATTTCTTTTTCTCACAGTATCGGTTTCTTGTACCTGGGAAGAAAGGGAAAAGATGGCAAGGGACTGGAAGATGCAGTAAACATGTAACTGTTAAGTACAGTTTCTTGTTTTGTTGTCAGTTTAAATACTCTTACATTTTAAGTCGTATAATACTCAATTATACAGACCTAACCCCAGGAAATTGAAAAGCAATAAACGGACTCTGATCCAGATAAATTCACTGGATTCTGTGAACTGTATTGTTTCTATTTGGGCCTAATAAGACTGGCCGTTGTTGCCCCACAACATGTCAGTGATTGAATATTCCGTACACAAAGCTGTTACCCAAAGGACAAAAATAAAAGTTACTAAACACATTTCGATCAGATTTATTAAAAGTTAATTTTTAAAGGAATTAAATTCTATTTTCCGTATTTTTACCGGCATCAGATAACTTTGGGTATTGGCAGATACATTAATATTAGAAACGGAAATGCATGTGGATGAGCATTTGGGGATAAAATCCGACAAATTGACAAATTACTTTTTCTTATTATGTGCTTGTTTTCCCTCTCCTATTGTAAACACATTTGTCAAGAAATAGGTTCTAAGGCCAGGGGATGCTTTGGGACAGTTCTCCATTTGCTTTAATCATGTGAACGATGATTTATCTGCCTCTTTATTACTGATCAATGACTGTTTCATGGTTTGTTTTTGCATAATCTTGACTACTATAGTGATTCTAAAGAGTTTATATCGTCCTAAACTGCAGCTTCCTCAACACAGTCCACGAGAGCAGAACCTCATTGCTAGTGTCGGCTCAAATGAGTGTCCACGCCGGTGTTACTCCAGCAGTTGCACTTTTCCTGACCCACTTTAAATCTGTGAGCTTCAGCGTTTAAGTTGGTGTTGTCAGTTCCTGGGTTGCACGTTGGCTTGGCTCTCGCGGGTTAAGCCGTACATGGCAGGTCTTCTCTTGCAGCTCTAGTTAGCAGCGGGTCCGTGTCGTGACATGTTGATTGATGAGGTGGAAGAGGTGAGGTGCTTGTCTGAAAGACTATATTGACAGAAGTAGCTGGAGGGCAACTGCCTAGAGCTAGTTCACATCTCAGTTCAGAGCCGGCCTTCACCTCTGAACCAGGATTTCCAGAAGAGAGTGGGGTTTATGCTAAATCAGCAAGTTTGAGTGGGCAGCGAGGATGTATGTGTAGATTGAGAAAGTAACATGGTTTATGAGCTTGAGAAGTCACACATTTTAGGACGCTGTGCACACTGAGAAAGATGATGATTAAGCGGTGGGCCAACAGTTTTTAATTTATAATCTAAATGGAATAGGCAGTATTATTTATGAGTGTTTTGGTCTTGTTTTAGTCCTTATTTAGTCTTGGTTTGGGGTGCGCACTTTTCTTCACATTAAAATTGGGACTAAACCAGGACAAAATCCAAGACTAAACTAAGATCAGAACGAAATGAACAGGGTCAAACCTAGTCCACATCGAGAATAAAATGGGCTCAATTTAGGGCCAAATAACAACTAAGTTCCATTGGTGAAATTATTTTAATTGCCTGGGAGCCAATCTTTCCTATTTTCCGTTCAAATGCGAGCGAGTCAGAGACCAAACACATCATACATTTTCGGGATGATCTAAACACAGCAGTTTTCGATTGTTGATATATCATTTAGAGCAAACTATGTAACTTCTTTTACCTCCCCTCAGGGCAGTATAAAGTCTCGCTCCTTAGACCAGTAATTTAAAAATCATTGTCTACTGTATACGACTACCTTTGAAACCTTTACTGCCACGAAAGGACCATGCATTCTCTGATTAGTCATTCCAACTGTCAATCACAGCGATCCAAATTTGTAAAGACAGGATACAGATATAGACAAAACTGTAAAGTAACAGCGTGTATTCATGGCTGACAAGGCAAACCTGTTCTAAAAAGATAGAAGATCAATATTTGACATGAACACTATAAACAATGAGTTTCTACAGTACGTTTAGAAAGGACTAAATTATTCCACTGTTTATTCTGCAATAAGATACCTGCCAGACTGTTGGGCTAAAGAACAGTTTTGTGACATTGATTCTTTTTCTTTAAAGGTCATTGTCGTCAATTTAGTTAGACCTGATAGAAACAAAGACTAATAATGCTTCTAAATAACAATGGAA
The DNA here is from genome assembly GCA_015082035.1 of Chaenogobius annularis. Classification (NCBI taxonomy): domain Eukaryota; kingdom Metazoa; phylum Chordata; class Actinopteri; order Gobiiformes; family Gobiidae; genus Chaenogobius; species Chaenogobius annularis. The sequence continues at coordinate 2,211,273 of BJKM01000057.1, forward strand.
AGAACACCATTAGCCCCTTTCTTGCTAAGTGGTTTTAAATGAGCTTGACTCCTCTAAGCCTGTGCACACCCGGGACTGACACCCTCTCACACCGCCTCAGGCCCCACACAGAGACCGGACAGCAGGGCCACCGCCAGACTTCCTAATGAATTCCCATTTTTATCCGGGATCTGATTGTGGTAAAAGAGGGATGCCCCGTTGTAAATGCCTAATGAGCTTAATCGACCACACTCCACAATCTCGTTTAAGCCGTCTCTTTGCCCGTGAATTAAACTATTACAGAACCTGCTTGAACTTGAACTGGCAGCGGCTTAATGGCACAAATCACTCTAATCCTGCTGTCAGAGCACGAGAGGAGAGCGCGGAGGGAGGTGGGCCTGTCTACACGCATGCGAGACGTTGGTGATATGCACAGAATGTTAAATGTGTTGCTACATTCGCACTTTAAATAGGAATTGTGTGGAAGAAATACTTGATTTTATTACGCAACACCCAAAATCTTCTGGCACCTAGTGCATTCTGACCTTGTTGTAGTGTTGCTCTGGTTTCATTAATGTATGTTTATGTGAAGCTAAACCTTCATCAGACCCATTCTGTTCATTTCAGCACTCAGAGTGTCTTCAATATGACGCTAACCAACTTCAACGCTATACTACCATTATACCCCGGCAGCAAATGGCAATGGTCCATAAGACTTCATCGTTTTCTACAATCAGAAACATTTTAACGTTATATGATTTGTGGCATTCTTATAGGTAAAGTGGTGATAATCGAAAGATGTATGCATTAAAAAAACAAAGGTATTTTATGCACTAAACCACTTTTTATTTTGTACTTTTTCAAAACACCAGCACCAAGAGACTTCAGAGGCTTCAGACGTGCATGGCTGAACCCAGAGCCCATCATCACTGTTTCTGTCCTCATACAGTAACCGCGATCTGAAGAAGCCAGTCAGAAATCCAATCAGCTCAGCTTTAATTAATAATAGTGGAAGTCTTTTTTGTGACTACGCGTTTGGGCTGAGCAGAGAAGAGACTCTGGAGCATAAAGGGCACACAGGGAGACATAACTTAAATGAGTTGTGGTCTGGAGTTGGAGGGACCACTGAAGTATATTTAATAGAGCTGCTGGCCTTGAATTAGTGGCACTAGGTGTGGAATATCTTTTCATGAAACAAAATTGCACATTGTGGTTAGTCAAACAACAAAGTACCAACTGCGTTATGCCATATGATTTTTTGTCATGAAAAAGCTTAACAGGGCCACCTTAAGGTATCAGTAGGCCCTGGGGCTGAGAGATCCCCCTCACACTGCTATTGGGATGAAGCAGGGTACTTTTTAAAGCCGAGAGACATTCCCTCCAGCGTTTCCTGGCTCTTCCCCCGGTGAGACATGCCCGGAACACCTCCCCAGGGAGGCGTCCAGGAAGCATTCAGAACAGATGCCCGAGCCACCTCAGCTTTCTCCTGTCGACATAGAGGAGCAGTTGCTCTACTCTGAGCTCCTCCCGTGTCACTGAGCTCCTCACCCTATCTCTAAGGGAGCGCCCAGCCACTAATTTCGACCGATTGTAACCGCGATCTTGTCCTTTTGGCCAATATCCAAAGCTCTTGACCATAGGTGAGGGTAGGGATCCAGAACAGTCCGATACAGCGACTGCATCACTGCGGACGCTGCACCAGTCCGCCTGAGTCTCACTCTCCATCCTTCCCTCACTCGTGAACAACCCTAAGATACTTGAACTCCTCCACCTGGGGCAAGGACCCACCCGGCGAGGGCAAGCCACCTTTTTCCGGTTGAGAACCATGGCCTCAGATTTGGAGGTGCTGATCTTCATCCCAGCTGCTTCACACTCGGCTGCAAACTGTCCCAGTGCATGTTACAGGTTCAGGTTTGATAGAAATATCAGGACAACATAATCTGCAAACAGCAGGGATGAAATCCTGTGGTCCCCAAACCGGACACCATCTGACCCCTGACTGCGCCTAGAAATTCTGTCTATAAAAACAATGAACAGAACCGGTGACAAAGGGCAGCCCTGGCGAAGTCCAACACGCACTGGGAGCAAGTCTGACTTACTGCAAACACAGCTCCTGCTCCGGTCGTACAGGGACGGGGCAGCCCTGAGCAAAGGGTCCCCATACTCCGGGAGCACTCCCCAAAGGACACCACAAGGGACACGGTCGAACGCCTTCTCAATATCGATCCATGAAGCACATGTGAACTGGTTGGGCAACTCCCATGAACCCTTGTGCACCTGATGGAGTGAAGAGATCAGGTCCAGTGTTTCACGATTAGGACGAAAACCACTCTGCTCCTCTTGAATCCGAGGTTTGACCATCGGTCAGATTCTCCTCTCCAGTACCCTGGAATAGACTTTACCAGGGAGGCTGAGGAGCGTAATCCCTCTATAGTTGGAGCACACCCTCTGGTCCACCTTCTTGAACAGAGGGACCACCACCCCGGTCTGCCAGTCCAGAGGCACTGTCCTCGACTGCCTTTTGATGCTGCAGAGACATGTCAGCCAAGACAGTCCCACAACATCCAGAGACTTTAGGTACTCAGGACGGATCTCATCCACCCCCGGAGCCCTGCCACCGAGGAGTTTGCCAACAACCTCAGTGACCTCAGCTTGGGTGATGCACGAGTTAGCCTCTGAGTCCTCAGTCTCTGCTTCCTCTTCGGAAGACGTGACAGCGGGATTGAGGAGGTCCTCAAAGTATTCCTTCCACCGTCCTACGACATCCCCTGTCGAGGTCAAAAAGGTCTCCACCCACAAAATAAATAAATATAGATATATTTATAAATACATGTATACATGTATATATATATATATATATATATATATATTTTTTTTTTTAAATTTATTTATTTTTTAATTTTTTTTTTTTTTTTTGTATGCAAGTGGTGTTTTGTCTTTCAAGCACAACAATAAGTCAGTTCCATGTGGTGTTTTGATTTAAGACATTTTGCTTTGTTCGACATTTTTCATTTAGAGGAATGGCCCTTGAGATACGCCCTCTCATTTTCTTGGTACAGTTTGAGATAAAAACGAAACACTTAAATATGACATGGAGAGGTATGAAACAAACTTGTGACGTCCTTTCACGTCTCAGTAACTTCAGAAATCTCTCCATTGATGTCCTTTCACAGACAGGTAAGCGCTTTGGCCCCATCCACAGCAGTTCTGAGGGCCGCTAGTGGCCAATAACGCTAATTGACAGTTGGCTGGTTCCACTGGCTGCTCACCAGAGGTCACCTTGCCATTGCTGGAAGTAAAATGCCTTGGGGAATGGTGGCTCTATGACAGCCCCTCATGCTAGTGCGCTGACTGGGGATTTGTTATTTTCTTTACCCCAACCTCCACCGTTCACCGCTGTACATTTCTGAATACTTGGTCCTTTGGGGATCTAGCCCACCCCATTACCTCCCACCATTTCAACCTTCCCATCCTCTTTCATCCCCACCAACCTTTGACTGTCCCTATGTTCTTTCCTCACCACTCCCCCTAAAATCCCTTGGCTCCTCGTTAGGGGAAAGCTCAGGTGGCTCTGGGAGGATGAGATGGATGAGGTTGTCGGTTCAATGCCGGCTCAGTGGCACAATGTCAGGTCCGAAAACGGTTCAGTGACAGCCACAGTCCATGGTCCCTCAGCTTCATGGCACAACACTCTGAACTGTGGCTGCCTTTATAGTCTGTAAAAGAGAGAGAGAGATTTGAACCTGGACTTTGAAGGAGGGTGAAATTAATAGTTTGGATTTGTTAGTAAACGAGTAATACTGTGCGTGTGCCACTGTTACAAAAGTTGTCAAACTACTACAACAAATTTTGGTCATGACTGCAAATTAATAAGCATCATTTTTATTATTCTAATATTGGCATACCCTGTTCAAATTATTAATTTCCCTAATAAATAAATAAACGTGCAATATTTATGGCGGTGCCCCACATGAAAATTGTACATTCAATTGTACACATTAAATTATTAACTTCTATTGTAAAAGCAACTTCCTCAATGCAAATAAAAAAATAAAGCAAAAGGAAAAGATTTGAATAAGAGATGAGGCCCTTTTTAGCAACAGTTAATTCTTGAATGGTTGATTAACTAGATTCATTTTATTTCATTTTCTTTTAACAGGAAAGTATATTCAAATACATTAACAGCGGACCACAGCGTTGTGAGTTAAAATGTCCTTCTCCAGTCTTATCCCCATTTCACGCTGCACTGTCCTTGTCAAATATAGTCTACGGCCAAAAAAAATCTTTAAAAAAGAGAAAGAATACTTCAAAACTAGAGAAACTGTATAATGTACTTGATGATTTACATACACTTCAAATGAGTCACTGTTTCATATGCCATATACGCATTGACTGTAGTGTTCAATTCAAACCTAGTTTGTATTCCAAGTCAACTTCTAATAATAAGACTTGCAGTTGTTAACATCATGCATGTATTACAGCCCAACACAGAGATTGTCCTTTTGTTATTTTAATCGCTTCACAACATGTAGCGCTCTCTACGTAGTCAATATTTGTCAGTGTTGCGCGTTTGAAAGCGATGGCGGGCAATTACTTTTTCAAAATCAATGCCCCCTTTTGAAAAACTCCATTTTGATGCATTTAAAGTGATAGAATAAAAGCCATTGTGTAAAAGTTTGGAGTCTGAGAACGTCTTACTTTATAATTTTTGCCTATCAAACCTCTTCCTCTTCCCTGTTTGTCCACATCAATTCACATTAAAAAAAAAAAAACAGCTTCAATATTTGATAAAGCTCTCTGATACTAGCACAAATAAATCAATGTTCCATTTTCAACTGAAGTGCTTCTGGAGGCCTGTGTTTATTGTTAATTAGTGCAAGCATGTAAAAGAAACAAAAAAAAGTTTCTCATTGGAGAGAGGTGAATAAACAGCTTTAGCGGCCGCACTTCTAGAATGATGTTGTTGGACGTCCCTGGAAAGCGTTGGCTCTAAACAGCTATTGATTTGCTAATTGCCTTCACTTTCAATTCCATTGTCCCTTAAGGTGGTATTTAACCCCAGTGACATGCCGTTTTTAGCAAGGTGAAAAAAAAAAATACAAAAAACACTTAACGTCCTGACAGCCATTGACCGATGTGTTGGAAGAGTTGGTTAGGCAGTTAGTCCCGACCGCACCACAGATGAGCGCAAAGGCTGCAGTGCATTACAGTAATAGGAGGTCTTTAGATGGACATTGTTTAAAACTACTGTGGAGTTAAAGAATAAAGTACATGAACAGAAATGAAATGACCAGACTGAATGTTCAGTGGGCAGTTAGTAATAGTGTGAAGTTCATTATCGAGACCGGTTTTCTATTGGCATTGAGCGTTATTGCCATGAGAGAAAAATAGGCTCCAAAATGTATCAGAATCATATCAAAGTAACAATTTCAATGGCTGTAATTAGCTCATCTCAAACACTGCCTATAGGCTATAACATACATTTGTCCTCTGCAAACAATTAAATATCCTATCCATGAGAAAAATGTTTAACACTGTGATTAAAATCTCAAACATTAACACCGTATGTGGGAATCGTTACTCTAAAATGTAAAATATTACACTAGCATAAACAATGTTGGAATTTTGAAGGTATTGGCCAAATCCTATGAAAATGTGTGAAGACAGTTCGAAAAATTGGAGAAAGCACTACTGAAAACCAAAATTAATGGTATTGACATTGTTGAATTGAAGAATTTCTTCTTGGGGATGAACTCTAAACAACAGGTGTGATCAAGCCCAGTGGTGTAGTCAAGGCCCCAACATATGACGTGCTCAGTGAATGTCTCAGGCAATGGGGCACAGGAAGAGGGCTGGACCATCATGGACAAGCCCCTAAATGGGGTGCACCACCGGAAGTGGCTGATATCAAGAAATCCTACCAATGGCTAGAGCGGGCCGGACTGAAGGACAGCACAGAGGCACTCATCATACCTGCACAGGAACAGGCCCTGAGCACCAGAGCAATAGAGGCCCAGATCTATCACACCAGACAAGACCCAAGGTGTAGGCTGTGCAAAGGGGCCCCTGAGACAATCCAGCACATAACTGCAGGGTGCAAGATGCTGGCAGGGAAAGCATACATGGAGCGCCATAACCAAGTGGTTGGCATAGTGTATAGGAACATCTGTTCCAGTATGGACTGGAAACCCCAAGGTCAAAGTGGGAAAGCCAAGATCCTGTGGGACTTCCAGATACAGACTGACAGAATGGTAATGGCAAACCAACCAGACATTGTGGTGGTGGATAAACAGCAGAGGAAAGCCATTGTGGTTGAAGTGGGGATACCAAGTGATGGCAACGTCAGGAAAAAGGAACACGAGAAACTGGAGATATACCAAGGGCTCAGAGAAGAGCTGGAGAAGGCGTGGAAGGTGAAGGCAAAAGTGGTGTCCGCGATCATCGGAGCACTCGGGGCAGTGACCCCCAAACTGGAGGAGTGGCTCCAACAGATCTGTACTCCAGATAACGCTTAGACAGTAAACTTTTTTCTCTGTATTGCAAAAAACATATATTTTATGTTGTAGGTTGCCTAAATTGATTACGTTTATTTTCTATAAAGCTGAGTTTGACTTCGTGGCTGCATTGACATCGGCTTGCACTTTCATTCATTCACTCTTTTGCATCCTTCTCTGTTAACATCAGGGCAGATTGTCGTCAAATAAACAAAATTTTGTAGCCTGATACCAGCAGAATAAGGCTGGTCAGTCAGTTTTCCCACAGTGGCCCTGATAGGCCTGCATTTTATTCAAATCTCCTGGCAAAAGCCTCGTATCCTGTTCAAAAATCTAGAAATATCAAAAGGAAAAGGAGGCTGGAGTTTGCCTTGTCTGAAAAATTACTTTATTTCAGTTCTAATCAGAGCGTTGCTGTACCCAGCGTATGAAGCTCAATGGAAAAATATTGAGATTAATGTTGTGCTGGGGGTTCCTGTCTCGGCCTTACTGGCAGATGACAAACAGTTGAGTAATTTGGAGGAGGTTGGGAATCCCTGGGTAAAATATGAGCTTACAACATGGAAAGAACTAATCTAAGCAAATAACCTAAACAAAGATGTTAAAATCTTAAACTGGTTGGTTTATGATCAAGGTTTTGCAGCTAAAAGTACACATGTGAGATTTAAAGTCTGAACAACAAAAGGTATAATTTTTTTTACCAGATTGTAAAAGATAATCACATGAAAAGTTTTTATGTGTTGAAAGAATCCTTTGACTTGGAGAAACAGGATTTTTATAGATATTTACAAATAAGGAGTTCTTATAACCAAGGAATTAAACAAAACACCAGCCACCATAACCTTCTAATTGAATTATTGGTTAAAGCTTATAAATCGGAGCTCTAAAGGGGAAAAATATCAAAATTATATAAATGCACTGATGAGTCAGGCAGCCACACAACTAATTATATTAAAAATAAATGGGAAAGAGAGGGTCATTTTAATTTGACTGACAAAGAATGGGAAAATACTTATAATAACACCATGTCAAAGTGCTCATTATTCACAAGGGAATGCTAACTGTTGGAGAAACTGTCGCAGCCAGAAGGCAAACTACTATCATGTGTTTTGGGACTGTCCAGGCATTCAAGGATATTGAACTGTAATAAATATTGCACTGCAGACTGTTTTTGACATTGCCATCCCTCTCAATTTTAGAACAATGTATCTGGGCCTCAAAACTCCTACCATGGACACAATCAACGGATACCTTTCAATGTACCATTGGCGGCAGGAAAAAAAGGCCGTAGCAAGGAAGTAGATGACAAACTGCATCAATGATCAAGGACTGGACTGACATTGTGACAGACATCAGACAAATGGAAAAAATGACATTCTGACTTTCTTTTTTTTTTTTGACTAATTCAATTATGGACTAAATGGGACTTGTTTTTATTCAATTATGCCGTGATTTGTTTGAATGTGTGTTTAGTTCATGTCTGCTTGTGGAACAAGGTAGTAACAAACTCTCCAGCTCAGCTGCTGTACATGTTAGATTTAGCTTGTAGCTATCTCAGTGCAATGTAGTTATTACGCAAGGTCCCTGTCAATACATCAATAAATAAATCATTGTCTTTGCCCACAGAAAAAAGGGAACATTTTAGCAGTCACCTCGCTTTAAAACCTACAAATCAAGTTAAATATCTTGGGGTGATAATGAAACTCAGTCTTGAACTTAAACAGTCACATCTAATCAATAACATCAGCAGCTTTTTACCATCTTAAAATATTGCCAAAATCAAAGGTGTAGCGTCGAAACCAGACACGGAGAGACTTATTCATGCATTTCGATCTCGTAGGTTAGACTACTGTAACAGAGTATAGACTCAAGCAGCTCTGCTTGTGTACAAGTCTCTCAATGGCCTTGTACTAAAGTAGCTCTCGGACTTGTTAGTGCCATATGAACCATCTCAGACTCTGAGGACCTCAGGGACCGGCCTCCTGCTGGTGCCCAGAGTCAGGACTAAACATGGGGAATCTGCGTTTCAGTTTTATGCAGGTAAAATCTGGAACAGTCTTCCCAAAGATGTGAGACATGTGAGGCCTCTACTCTGGCAGTGTTCAAATCTAAGCTTAAAACAATTTTGTTTAGCTGTGCACATGACTGAACAGAATTTATCAGCAACCTTTTCTTTTATGTCTATATCTGTTTTGCGATTCTAATGCAATTGTTTCCTGTTGTGTGAAGCACTTTGAATTGCCTTGTTTACAAATTGTGCTCTATAAATAAACTTGCCTTGCCTCAGCTCTTGGTTATCAGGAATGTGTTTAAGCTCACCCTGTCTTTTAGGGCAGTGGTTCTTCACCTTTTTTAGTTGCAATCCACAAAATTAGCGGCGCTCCGATCAATTGGTCGCCGGTCATGATCTGACCGATCGCGGCAAAAATCACATCGCTGGTGATCTGCAAAATGGCCTGATCAGATGCACCGATCACACTTTACATGTATCGATCACATCTAAGTTGTGGTAGATGATCTGCAGGTTATTGTAATAGCGTTATTTAAGCTCTTTATGAAGCTCTCTTGGTTAAAACGTGCTCTGATGTGGTTAAGTCCTGATGTATTTACCCTCTGCTCCCGCTCACACCTCGCCTGCTCCCGGAGCGGACAAAATCATGGAGCAGCCGCGTGTTTCTGTAAACACGCACGGAACTACAAACTCACCCGCTTGTCTTTTAGTTAAAAGCATAATAGAGGTCCAGAGCCAATGTGTCGTCTAACTGTTAGACTCTGACAGACATATGAAATGACATGCACTCAGACTGTGCCAAATGGTTTTCCCCTGCATCCACAGAACGGACTTCACTCATTTATAGGTACGCACACGCTGGTGATTTACTCATTAAAAAGCGTAAATTTCATGCGTGCCTTTAATGTAACATGAGCTAAGGGGCTGTGGAAGCTGTCTGCTGACAAAATGTGCTTTTTGAAGCTGTACAGTTACCAAATGGTTGAAAGTGAAAATGCAAAGCACTTCATGGTTTTGTCAAAGTCGCATTTGAAAGTGGCACCTCACAAACACTGTACTCATCCTCACTGCTTTCTTCTGCACGTTTTCTTAATTCAAACTGTCCAAAATGCTCAGAGGATGAAAGCCCTATATCCACTCTGTTTTCCTGTGCGCTGCAGCAGATGCACCGCCTCATTACATCAACAGCACAGGTTTTCATTCAACCCATATGGTGAATTAAAATTGCCAAGAAAACTCAGTTGATCCTATAAACTAGATAGATTTGGGCAAACTTAATATTATCTAAAGCCTTTTTTTCCAATAAATTATGTATATGTAAAATTTCAGATGATCGTATCGGCCTCAAATATACTGATCGGAGCAACTCTACCCAAAATGACAACCTTTGGCATTCGCAACCCCTGACATTCTGGAAGCCTGTTTGGTAATCCTTCTTGCGGTTGTATTAGTTAACATAGGGCTGCCGACCGCCAGAGAAAATAAGTTCTACACAGACTAAAAAGCCGTTTTTGGGCATTGTTGACTTGTTTGTGCAAAGGAACATTGGCCATTTTAAACAAATCAATCTACTTTATAGCATGTTTTGGCAGCGAGACTTTTCCCTTGTTCTCCATTTAAAAAAAATGAGTTTCTGCTCCACTGGAAGTGTGATTACAATGGAAAAAGAGGGAAAAGTGGGCAGGGCGGAATAAGATCAATAGATCTAGATAACTTACTTTGATAGGCCAACAAATAATGTATATGATTAAGATGTATACATTTAAAATGTTTCGCTCATATCATCTGGGGACTCCCTGAAATAACCAACCCCAGGTTGAGAACCACTGTTTTAAAGCTCATGTATGCTCCATTTTCCTACGTACGGGGCCGTCAGCACTGCCAACCAGTGGGTCAGTGGATTTGACCACTCAACCAAGAATGTTTTATGTCAAGACCGGGATTCGAACGCCGACCTTCGGAGACGCCCACTCTGCCAACTGAGCCACTGCTGCCCCCCATTTTCTCTACCACTCACTAACGGTGCACACATAATCAGTCAGATACCACTTGCCTATATCACCTCGTAATTAAGACTGCTGGTGATGTTTCTCCATTGAAAATGTACAGAGGCCTGTTTCTCCTCTGGCTACTGCAAAGACATCTCCCCATTGTATGCAGCTCACACTGAAGTAAACATATGAGGCTAATGTCTCAATAATATTAAGATTGATCTTTTAACAACCGTTCATTTAGAGGCTAAGACTTAATCAATAGTAACTGTTTGGTATGAGCTTGTATTAGGCTCCAGGCTGCAGCAGCGTCTGGTCCAGTGTGACTTTATTACATTAATACAGCCTACTCACTCATTTTAACACTTAACACTTTTATTAAGGCCTATTAGCAAATGTAGAACATGTGTAACTCGCTTTAAAAAAAGTGCTTTACAATTAGGTTGAGCTGGTTCAAACGCAGGTCAGGTCTGTGCAGATTTTGTCAGACAATTATTTCAAATACATTAATTAAGTTTGTTCTCTAACTTCACGTACACCATGCCATACAGCCTCACATTTGTATCAATTCAACAACATCACACACATCTGAGACACGACAAGTAAAGTGAGAATCAAACTGAAGAAGAATATTAGAAACTTAAGTAAATTAACATATCATATTTAGTGTTTTGACATTGATACATAATGTTGCTGAGAGTTTGATCCACTCAAAACTTGTTCAAAAGAATTACATCTCGATCCAACCCGAGAAGAACAAAACTTTTAGATTCTCTAAAGAACACCAGAGATGGAACATTTTCAAATTCACTCAACAAGATGATATCAGGAGCAGCAACTTTTCAGTCACAGCCAAACATACCGTCCGTCTTTAAACTTACCCTGTGGTCCAGGTGGAGATCAACATAGCATTGCATTTTCACCAGAAGAAAATAGTCTGTTTTTGGGTGGGTGAAGATAGAGCTACAAACATCTGCAGAATTGATGTGTGTGATATCACTGACAGAATATTGGTTTGAGTGTTTCTGGTATTTGAAGGTATTGGTGGACTGGTGCTTTATTCTGATGGAGTCAGGATGTACAGTCATTTTAAAGATTTAATAAATAGAATATAGATAGACTAAGGTGCAGCCCTTTAAACACAGTTTATGATATTAGGTAAGTTCATTTCAGATATTGCTTTTTGCATGCATGGATCATCAAAAAATTATCTTTATTTTGGCTGTTAGTCATCATTAACATTACATTACGGAGATTGCTTCTAGCTCTTTTAGATGCACATTGGTTTATGGTACCTTATTTTAATCACATCATAAAAGTATTCTGCTCTTCTTGAGATAAAGTTTTTGGGACAGGATAGTTACACACTGGACAGATTTTACTCCCACCATAAATGAATGATGAATGACGCTGTCGGGTTTTAGTACCTTCAATATAGGAGACTACAGTCTGTACTCCTCTGAACTTCCTCTACACCACAATGTGATCATTAATTGTAAATGTAGTTCCAATGTTGAAATTGAGTCCATCGTCTTGTCCTTTTAAATCTTAGTAACACTGCCCATACACTTTATAAAAACGGGGTCACATTGCTGTGTATTAGGTCTGTGGACCCATACATTATTGTATGACGTGCCGTGTTATAATGCAGTGTCAGCGATTAAGTGTCGATTAAGAATGTCTCAGCTTACAGAGGTGCGTCTTTAAACGAGTGGTAAAAACTAGTAAAAGCTGGTCAACCCAAACACCAGCCTTCCACATTCTCACATGCAAAGACTCTAAAGATATTCTAAAGTCACTATGTTATGATACCAAAACAAAATGCTGGTCATATTGTTTCTTGTTCCAGACCATTTCTGTTGCTCATCAATGACTCTAGAAAGTATAAGTGATTCATCTAAGTAAGACACTGCGTATTTCACCTCCAGATTCCATTAGATAAGGTCATTACATCATTTAGTCATCAGTTTTAGTGTGAAATTCTGCAAGTCTTTCATTTTTCAGAGCCTGCGGAGAGAAGCCCCTGCTGCCCATCTGCCATTGTTTCACATGGCTCACTATAATCAGGGTGAGGGCCCTGGGGGGCACTGTTGATCTGTAACCTCCACCTCCCACTCGCATTCAGCAGCAAACCTCAATGCACTGGTGTAATTATGGTCCCAACATGTCCCATATGTGCACTGGACACACTCAGAATAGAGGCAAATTCAGACGGTGTGCAAAAAACACGCCTCAAGTCTGACTCCTTAATCACCACATGGGGTTCAAATACCGCCTCATAGCCATAATTTGATGTGTGGTGTGTGTTGGTGTACACAGCAGATCTTTTTATTTTTTCAAACATCATAGAGATAGGTTTAACCACTTAGATTTCTACTCCAGATTGCACACGGTCATGCAAAATGACCCATCATTAAAAATGGGTCATTTTGGATACATGTTGTGTCGGATACAGGACCGGTTCGAGGGGGCAGAAGTCTAAGCAGGGACTCGCAGACTTCCCCTACCCCAGACACTTCCTCCAGCTCCTCCGCGGGGATCATGATTCGCTCCCAGGCCAGCCGAGATACATAGTCCCTCCATAGCTCCATGTTGAACTCTATTAAACAGATAGCCCTGGTAATCTGAAATAATTACGAGTGAATTGAGACTATTTCTTTAGTAAAGGTGTACAACGTGTGTAACTTTTTGGGTGAAGGGTTAGCCTCCTGCCAATTGCTTTTCCAACAATATACCACTGCAGGACATAAAAGGTATTGGTCTTGCATTTATTCAATTATAGGAGTTTTTATTACTCAAAATCCATTGAATTCATGCATTCTTGCTGTGATTGGAGTCGTCTCTCCACAGCTGTGCAGTGCATAGGCCGCCCTCTTTGTTTATCTCTACACAACCCGAGACCCTCCTGTAAGTTCTACACAAAGTCTGGAGACACAGGGAAAAAAAGATGCTCATAGAGAAGAGCAGAAGTGAAGACAGTTTGAGGAAGTGTTCAGGAAATTGTCAGCAAATACATCTTTTAGCCTAAAATAATTTTATTCAGAGATTATCACATTTAAACAGAAGTTGGCCCTAACACAGATGAGGGCCGTTTATTCCACTCATTATTCTCGACAACACATGACACATATGAGCACGTGCGCATGCACATTCCCGGTGCAGATCCAACACGCAACGCAAGTGATGGAGATTGAATCGACTCAAATGATCCAACATACACAGGGTTGTACACGGGGTTGTGTCCTAACTTGACCCAGGCCCAGAATTTCCTTCATTATTTTGGAACAGACAGCCTGCTCACCCTGTTTGAATAAATTATATAGTCTGTGCCAGACCCAGGCGCACTCACAGAAGTAACCAAAGTTGTCACATTCCACATACAGTTTTATTGGCAGAATAAAAGCTTCATGAGTCACATGCTTTTGTTGTTTTGTTCTTCCTGCACTTGCCTCTGCAGCCAAAGCGTTTGTCCCTCTGCTGCTGACCCATCCATATTTCTCCCGCTGCTTTCACTCTGTCAGGAAGGGCATCTGCGTCACTCACACACGCTCACCACCCCCACCTTCGACCATATGTGTGAACAGGGCCATGATCAAACCTCATGCACATCTCATGCAACCATACGAGTCCGAAGCATATTACGTGTAGGCGTTATGAAAGTTAATTTGAGAGGGATGAGTTGTCGCAATCACTTCTATGTGTTTACTGCAATCAAGCGCTTATACGGACTGTCCGTGAATGTGTCATACAGTGAGTTGTTGTGCGCATGTGCATAGGTACGGAGTAATACGCTGGTAACAACCACAGCGCGTTGTCTGTCTGTATAATTAATATCCTGAACAGAGCAGTAAACTTTGAAACTCCACTTTGCTGTCAGTGCACACACCACATTGGCGACGAGGAGTAAAAAGACAATGAATCAAGAAGACAGACTCGATACTTACCAGCTAAGTACAGATAAGAAAACCACGGCATAAAAACAAAACAAAGTCAAGCTAAAAACCGTAGCCAAGTCGTTGACAACTACGCCTGCTCTATCAGCATTTGACGCAGAAACATACCCGAGTTCAGTTAGACCACGCTGGACAAAATGGGTACAGAGATTTGAAAACTACACGGCAGCTTTCCACAAAACAGGAGATGGAAGGCTAAAAGCGCTGATGTTACACTTGGCTGGTGAAAGTATGCATGATATCTATGACACGCTTGCGGCAACTGCAGACAGGTACGCAGATGTGAAAGGAAAACTGGAAACGCAACTCTCACTCTCTTGGACACACACCGTACACAGCTTTGCATGCTAGTCAAGCACTGTGACTTCACCAATGTTGATTTGGAGCTAAAAGGACAGTTGATTCAGAGCTGCACGTCCGCTAGGCTGCGTCTGTTAATGCTGTGCAACTAAGCCAAGAACTACAACGTCCCACATGGAAATGGAAACAAGACAAAGAGCCAGTGCCATAACTGTGGCGGGAAATATCCACACGACAGGGATTGCCCCGCTCGAGGAAAAGACGGTAAAGCCTGGAGTAAGCTGAATCACTTTGCCAAGCAATGTAGGTCCAAACAAAAGCAACAAAAGAACTATGATGTAAAACCCAAAATCCAAAGCCAGGTACACAAACCACACAAGAAAGTGTTCAATATCACTAGTTCAGTATGAAGTGATAAGAAAAACTCATCTAGCGGTGAAGATGAATATGCGTTTTGACTACCGGTGCTGCCAAGAGGAACACTCCAACAATGCAGATACAGGTTGGTGGTGTAGACATTTCTGTGATATTAGATTCAGGTGCCACAGTAAATGTCAGTGAGACTGCTTTTAACATGATCGTACCACAGCCCCAGTTAGTTCCTGCAGACACTAACATCTTTTCTTATGGCTGTACCACTCCACTGTCACTAGCTGGCATGTTCACCTGTGAGGCAGCAGCAAACAACAAAAGGACTATGTGCAACTTCTATGTGAAAACAGGAAAAGGGTGTTCCCTGCAAGGCTATGACACAGCTACGCAGTTAGGCCGAAATAAAGTCGTCAACAGTGTATCGCCCTCACACTCCACAGTTGCAGACAAACTGGTGGAAAGTCACCTCGAGCTTTTCCAGGCAATAGGCAAGCTAAAAGATTTCCAGGTCCCTGTCATAGACAAGACATTCTCAATGTTCGGTATATACCAAGAGTGTTTAAAACAGATAATGGGCCTGCTTTCAACAGCGAACTGTTCACCAAGTTTTTAACACACATGGTCACCACAGAAAGATAACACCTCTACGGCCACAAGCAAAGCATCTCCTGCAGAACTGATGTTTCAGCACAAGATTTACACTAAAACGTTGCTCAAAGTAATGCTAACCAGGTTGTTCGAGAGCATGATCGACAAGCAAAAGCTAAGATGAAAGATTGACACTTCAATGAAATGGGGGGACTTACATACAGAACAAGTTCCTGTCTGCACTGCTGTAATCTAAGGGTGTTTTCTTTTCTTTTTTTTAAAGATATTGTACCCGTAGGCTATATTGACAGAAAAGCAGTGTAAAATGGGGGGGGAGAGAAGGGAGGACATGCAGTAAATGTCGGAGTCAGGAATCGAACTCACGACACTGGTCTTTTCTTTCACCCGTGCTCACGTGCACCGTGAGGAAGATGTTGCACGCTGTTGGCCACAGAGAAAGCATTTTCTGTGTGGCCAACAGAGGCTTTAGCTGTCTGCACAAAGACTGGAACTGTTATAAAGTTTGCCTTGTCAGACGCAGGTTCCAAATGCACGCACATTCATACAAACACAAGTGGTTGAATCGCTTTTTGATCAAATTCCATGACCCAGTGACATTTACGTCAGCCCGAGCTCAGGTGCTTTCACAACACACTTGCCCTGCACCAGACTGCGACTGCCATGTTCACACCGGGACAAACGCACCGCTCTCAGAGCGTCGTGGCAGTGAAAACAACCTAAGACGGTACAAAGGGGTTATATGCTGTGGATAAGAAAGAAACTGACTGGTCGAAGCAGTCTTGCTACCCTGTTTGTCCACGTGACCTTGGTTCCCAAAGGATCTTAAATCGTGTTATCTACATATGGGACATTCTTTCAAAAGTGAACTGTTTGTGCATTACTTAAGTTGACAAAGACAAATACGCTTTTCTATCAGAACACAATGACAAAAAGTTCAAGTAAACACATTAAATTCAACAACTTCTTCTGACCTTATTTGGCAAGCAGAGAAAGTCAGAGGTAAACACTCCATGCCATATAGCACTTCACCGGAAACATTTCGTTCCCATGTAAACTTAACATTTCTAACTCTCTTATCGCCATCACTAGTCTTGTTGTGGTGTCAGTACATAGAGACTCGATCTGATGGAGTGTGATCCTGACACTGCACACGACGGAATGCGCTCGCGCCAAGTGAAGAGAGCAATGGCATGCAAATCAATGCAGAGCCCTTGATGTGGAGCAGATGGCCTGAGGAAGGCACCGACCTGGCAGCTTACTTCCTGATGATTATTCCATGCCTCACCTCTTCTCCACTCTTCACAAACATCTTTATTTCCCCTGTCTTCGCCCTGCATTTCGGCTCAAACACCGTTTTACCGAGCTGTAATCTTGGTCTTTCGCCTTCTTTCATCACCACGCCATTCCTCTTGACTCCTTCAAGTCTGATATGAATAATCAACAACAAAGCAAAGAGCCCTTGAAATGCTGTCTTTCCAGTGAAGGGGTAAACACCAGCACGATTTGTGGTGATGATGTCTAAAGCGGTATAAAAACAACACTGCAGTGTTACTTTTAGGGCAAGATATTCAATTTTGAACATGGGTGAAAAGTCTTTTGGGTGGAGCGGTAGCTGAGAACTCGTTTTAATCCATTGAAAATGTCCTATGAGAGCAAATTAAAAACATATAAAAAAGATATATAAACATGAAACTTTATTAATAATAATAATAATAATAATAATAATAATAATAATAATAATAATAATAATAATAATAATAATAATAATAATAATAATAATAATAATAATAATAATAATAATAATAATAATAATAAAAATAATAATAATGTAATTACTGGTATGGTTCCAGTCATTGTAATTATTTACTTGACATAAAATATTGTATTGGCTGGTTCACATTAGTTTGTTTATGTTCATTTATAAATGTGACATTATCTAAATTCCTGAAATGTTATTGAACTAAAATTGAACGTTAGTGACAAATATGCTTGGGACTACAACTTGGTTACTTCCTTGTTGGACATGAGGAGAACATGTGACATAGGTAGAAGTTATAGTTTGTGTTCGCCTGACATTCCATCATCCAATATTACCGTTAATTGGTACAGATGGTGGGCTGCTAAAATTAATATTAATAAAATTTGGATTTTTATTGTAATACTGTAAGAGTTCTTAGGTCTAGTCACTATGAGAAACCATCAGGTTCCAAATTTGTAAAAGCACTTTTTAAATATTATAAGTCCCAAAAAAATTTAATTACACAATAGTCATGATTTGACACATAATATTTAATTTATTTAAGGTTATTAACAACAATAAATAAAGTAGATATGCCAAAAGCACCAAATATGTAACAGGTGATAACAACCTTATTTTGTTTAAAGCGTCAGAAAATTGTGTGAAGGATTCTGTTTTAGAACTGTGGCTGTTATTATGCTGTGTTACTTGTCGTTAGCATTACCGTGAAGGAAAAAAATCCACTCTGTTGTGAAAGCTGTGAAAAAAGTTAGAAATTTACTGTAGTGAATAATTAAGATGCTAGCAATGCGTTAGGAAAGAGAGACCTCTGCTAATGATTTATTTTACGTTATTAAGATGGCTTTATTTCCTCTATGAAAGAAAACGAGATGCACTGTGCTCACTGTATCGGTCGTCTTATGTGCAATCCCTTAAAGACGTCCCTTAAAGCACTCTTCAATCGAATTAGACGAGCTCATCACCACATTGGAGTCTGATATTTAGTCCGCACATATTTACATCTCCTGAATGACAAAGCAAAAACAAATGTCACTGTCGAATCAGAGACAGCTGTGAATCAACTCTCATTAACATATTGCGCTGACACAAACATACATTTTAATGGTTCCAAGTCAAGGAAAAGAAGAACATTTTATCATATCCCTCAAAGAAAAAAAATAAAGTCTGCCTAGTCCGGGCTGTTAGACAGGCCTGGCATTTAACATTTACTTGAAACTATAGTATGTATGATGCAAAGACCTGCAAGACCTGTCTAATTTTGCAATAACTCAATGAAAACCAACATGTACATGACAGAATATTCACATACATATATACATATATTAGTGGTAAACTGTACAGTATACCTGTAGACCAAAGGTGAAGTTCCAGTCCTTTAGTTGATCGCATTAGAGCTGATAACAGGCCACAAATAGACATTAATGGCTATAATCTTGTCAAGAACTACTGACTTTCACAGAAATACCATTCATACTTAAAACTATTTTATGTTTTGTTCTATCATGATTAAGTCAATAGACTATTTTATAAATAGATCTGTCAGATGCTGTGTACCTCAGACCTGCGTCTATCGATGTAATCTTGCCAGTTCGGATTCTAAAATAAAAGCTAAGATGAACCTCTTCTTGTAGCGTGTTCTGTTAGAATTGAACATGGCACACGCCCTTTTTTATTTTATATATGTTTTATTGTTTTTTTATTGTTCATGTTGTACCGATTCACCAAAGGAAGTTCCTGTTTGTGAATGTTGTTCATTGACAATGGCAATAAACCTTTTCTGATTCTGATAACTGATATTAGTCTGATATTTTCTAAATGTTGTTTAGGTTATTTTTTTATAGAATTTGTTTTAATCACATAAATATAGCTATAAACTGAATCTATTCTAAAATGTGTAGAAACCAGTTAAAACCTCATATGGGGAAAAAAAGGGAAAAAGTCTGATTTTAGATAGATTTGTTTAGATATAGCTAAGCTGTAGGCTATAATATGATTATTCTTTATTAGAGTAAATCCTTCATCCTTCACACTGAACAATGTGCAATAATGCTGATAGACCTCATTATTGCAGTCCTTTGACACCGGGGACAGTTAATAGCAATGTGAGTTTACACATGTGACAGGGGACAGATATACCACATAATCCCTTTTTATGAATGTTTGGTTTGAATATTGTAAAAGTAAACTCATTCTGCCCAAGACCCTTGATCACAGTTTACCACATCAATATTTCATTTTAAAATGATTTGGATATTTTCTTTAGGTTTAACCTTTGAAATAATTTTGGTTATAATAATTTTTGTGTGTGTGTGTGCGCTGTTTTATTGCCAAAAGGTATCTATATCTACATCTATATCTATATATATCTCTATCTATATATATAGACGTGATTATCTTTTGTAACCAGCTTACGTTAGTACTGACTATTTCTTAGCAAAATAGATTGGTGCCTGTATGTAAAATGTATTTTGTATTTAGTATTTTATAACACAACATAACATAAACATAGAGAAATAATTTGTTATAAGTTTTAATAGGTAAAAAAAAAGAGGAAATTAATACATTTGCAAACGGGCCATCAGCTCATAACTTTGGGATGACGTAGTATCTCACTCTGCGAAGCGTTTTTTAACGCTATGATCATATCTCGATTTTACTACTGTATGACATGCTGGTCCCAGGCAGGCAAAACCATCCTGAGGCCGTTGGAATCGCTGCACAAGCGAGCCTTAAAAACCCTGGACCGGAAGCCACAACAGCATCACCATTGCCATGTCTTACAAAAGTACAGACTGCTAAACTTCGAAAATATATAAAAACTAGCCGCCATTTGAATAGTATACAGAATTCTATATAGCTCTTTACCTGCACCTCTTAAGCACTTTCTTCAGTTCACATCTGTTGTGACTTCCAGAGACACACAGGCCTCCACCAGGGGCCAGCGTGTCATACCAAAACGTAAAACTGCATTCGCACAAACACCCTTCTCCTATAACGCAATAAAGGAGTGGAACAATCTCCCTCCTGAAATAAAAAGTCAAACAAACATTTAACATTCTCCTCCTTATAATGTGCCTGATGTAGCACTTTGTAAACCGTTCTATGACATGCAACACCACATGCTGCGGAAATATGTAACTGTACACTGCCATGAAAATACATAAATATATTTTTACAGGACAAATTAACCAATGTATCGCGATATGTATAAGTTTAAATATACAAGTATAAATACTTGTTGAATGAGATGTGTGGCTGTGTGTGAGTGTGTTTGGGTCTGAGAGTGGACTCTGTGAAATTATTTTATAGTTGAATGTGTTTTGTTTGTACTGGAAATTAGCTACTTAGCTACAATCTGGTGCAGAACCACTTTCTTGTCTTTTACGACTTTAATGTCTCTGTACATTGTCCCTTCAAATAAAGATTAAACTAAACTATAGTAGGTCAGTACAAAGCTATACTGACTGCCCTGAGATATGTTGTTGGAAAATGATAATGATTTACCTGAAGATTAATTTCAAACGATTCATTCCAACAAGTATTTTAGCAGATTCCATGTATTTATTTGTGATACAGTAAAAAGGATTTCTCTCACACTTCAAAAATATTCAAATTTTGTGACTCTAGACCTGTCCACAGGGCTCCCATCTGCCCTCTTTATTAGCATTTGAGACAGTACTCCTGAGGGGCATTACTGCAGACCCTAATTACAACTCAACAAATAGTGGCTCCACAATATAAATAAGATTAATTATTCATGCCAGTGTAAAGTATTCATTTTTGACAGAAATCCTACCCTTGAAAAGCTTGTTATTTTCCCTCAAAATATAGCTTGTGTATGCTACATAAAAGCAAGCTAACTCCGGTGTGTATTCCTGATATTTTGACACGTGTTTAATAATGCATCTTAAGTCTTTGGAGAATTTCATTTTTTGTTTTTTTTTCACCACTACCTCATCACCCCCTTGACTTTGTATTTCTGCTTGTGAATATAATTGCGTTGGTGGGAGGTTAGGTCAGCACTAGCCGCGGGACAGCCCCAGGGCATCAGCTCCACTTTAGGCCCCCAGGATGATCACCGCCATCGACCGCACATGAAATTGAATATTAGGCGAGTACTGAGCAGCGCGCCGGCCAACAGACAGAGAAGGAGATGAAGAGGCCAGCTAAAGCAAGTTGACAGTGACCTCCATTCTACTGTGTGGCCGGGATCCAGGAGCAGAGGTATCAGCAGTGGTGGGTGCGGGGCTGAGGGGAGGAACGAGTATACCCCAAGTGACTGGAGAAGAGGTTCAATTCATGTCAATAAATCTTGATAGGACTAAGTTGTGTAGAAAATAATAGGCTGGTGGTGTGGAGAGCTCAAATGATTATACAGTATAAAGAAACTAATTTGGACATTGTTTTATATTTTTGGAATAACTCAATAATATAATTAAAGTGTGCAATAAACTAATACAATGAAATGGTATATTGTGGCAATGAAAATAACTATAGTTTAGTTAACAAAGTATACGTTTCTTAATCTGGCTATTAAGATGTATAGACAAGTGTTGGTCGGACCACTGGTGGATTTGGGCTTTTTCTGGTACACAGTGTGCTTTAGTAATGCATTCAAGATTTTACTTTTCTTTTTTTTCGTTTACATTTATAAATGTGGTTTATAGACAGTTTAAGCATAATTTAATTGAGGTTTAGGCCTATCACAGCCCTCTTTTAAATCTGTTTTACTGAGACTTGACCTGGTGGTACTTGGGAAGAGACGTCAACGTTGAACAGGGAAGTTTTGTGAAACGTTTGAGAGGTAAGGATAATTGGATTGTTAAGTGTGACATCATGGGTCCAAATGTTCAAACAGCAGAAACAGGGATTTGTCTGAGTCTCCTGATTAATTAATGCCAAAACAGGGGACATAAACGATTTCACACTAAATAATATTAGTGTGTAACTATATATATATATATTTCTTTTGTTTTTATGCCTAGATTTAAATGGGAACAATCATCTGATAACTTCTGTATAAAAATGATCTTGAGAGGAAAACCAGACTTCAGCTTTGTTCCTGGTGCAGGTTTAAATCACCAGACATGACATTATTTGCAACACAATTACACACATGTACTCAATTCAATCAGGGGAGACAGAAAAACCTTTTACTGATTATGCTCCCAATGTTTGCGTTTTATGAGTGCCGCTTTCGAGTCAGTTCAAAATGATGGTGGAGCAGAGTTTTAAACCACCACTGCAATTTGTTCGGACCTTGAAGATAAACATTATAAAATAGTGTGCATATTTTTAAAACATATTGTGATTCTTACATGGGACGCTGCTATGGAAGCTGTTCATTGTTAACGATTCACAATTCATCAAAGTCTTCTGCTGAAAAATGTTGCCCTTGAAGAAAATGTGTTTAAAGTTATCTTGTGAAGAATAGAATAACAGCATGAATCTGAAATGACTTGTTGAATTGGCCAACTATTGTCACAAAAAAGAAAAGATGTCTCCTCTGCCAAATTCTTCACAATACTCCAAATAATTTAGCGCAGAGAAAAAAAGAATCAGCATAGTTACAAGAATGGCCACAATGTTTTCACAATAGCTCATTCATTTGGTGCCATATCATCTTAACCGTTCCTCTCGTTGTTTGCCAGAAGGAGAATTTGGAAAGACTAAAATGGGTTGACACTGAGGATGGGACAGAGGGATGACAGTGTCCACGGCTGTATATCAAAGCTACTATGCTAATGAGCTGGCGTCTAATTTAGGTTCTGTGGATATTTGGAGGCTGTCGCTGTCCGTGGTGCTAGTCCAGGTGCCGGCCGCGTGCCAGCATTAGGAAGTCTGCCAGTTCTGAGCGATTGTACTGGCACTCCGGACACTCCAGCCACCACTTTAACCCAGGGATGTGATTGGGAGAGAACACATGATGGACCACAAAGAAACATGCCTAATCCAAATAAGCGTGTGAAGATATGCAAATGTGAAAATATGTGGGACACTGAAGGTATGACTGATTAATGCGTGGAAAGCAAGTAGTAGTCAGAGTCCAAAAATATCAGGAGATAGCAAAAAAAGGTGTGTTTTTATGTACAATCTTGTGCTAAACAGTTGATTAACTTACTTACCCAACAAAAATATGATCATTATCTGATTTAAGTTATCAATCTATTGAAATGTTGTGTAAACAGTTCTGTTGTGACTAATTAGATTTATTTCTGATGATGCAAAAAAGGGTAAACTATTGTGGCAACGACAACGATTAAAGAGAACATTTTAGTGATTTATGTTGTTATTTTCGAATTCATTGCTGTTACAAAAATTACCCTTGTTTGCTTATACGTTGAAAATAGATTGTACTCTGTAACCGGGTTCACCGTACTTACTGTGCATGCTTTACCATTCACCTATGTCTAAAGGCTACATTTTTGTGCTATTCTGATCTTGTGTGATAGAAGGTAGCATCTGTGTTCAGCTCAAGAAGGTGGAGGTAAACTATAAATACAGGTCCCTGTGTAACAATGGTAAAAAAGCTTCCCGGCTCTACTTCAGAGACTCTGTTTTCCTTATTTGTTAAGATTCATTTGTCTTCCAAATACTACAGTTACTCTCTAAAAATATACTATTAACTTATATGTGGCACTGCATGTTTTTGATCAGATTTCTTTTGTGCAAACACCAAAAAAGTCAGCTCTAATTATTGGGCTGATCTGATTATATTAGTATTATTTCTATCTAAATATGCTCAATGATGCAAAGCTGGGATTTTTTTTTATATTGTAAAAGCAGCACCTTGTGACAAACCGAGACTGCTGTGCGCTGTCTTCAGCTAATAATAAAGTAGTTTATTTCTTGTCAACCAGGGAGTAAGAGCGAAAAGCACAACCAGAATAAACATCAAAGAGTAAACGTAATGTGAGTGAAATCCTTTGTGAACAGTGAGATAAACAGTGTTACCCCGGGTAGCACCTCGCTCCTGCAGATAACGTCTCCTGCTCTAAATTAAGTCTTTACTCACGTTCTGACCCTGCAAAGGTTAATGCACAAAGGATTCGCTATCTCATCTATTGTGTTCATTGATTGTAACATTTAAATTATTCCGCTTCTTTCCGTGCACGCACCTGTGCTTCCGCATTAGTCTTTCTGACCCTAACTTCCCCTGGTTGATAGTGTCTCTTTTCTCCAGCGTTTTGTTTCCTAACCAAAAAGTCCAAAGTCTGTAATTGGATACGGACAGATTCTTAATGAAGTAGTGAGGGCCCCGTGGCAATGCTGTCTTCAATAGCACTAGAGAAATGTGCTGACAGTCGAACATGGACATTGCAGTGATGGCCCCAGACATAAAACACTAGACAAAGTTAACACACAGACTGAAGGAACAGTGTGTGTGAAAATTGGTATCAAAATGACAATGCTAACCGTATCTAGGGGACTGTATTGTTAGCTAGAAAAGCTCTCTGAAACCATAAGATAAACAACAAGGTTTACGTGTGCAAGAAGTGTCACGGTCCTCAAACCAGAATGTAAACGCGAGCCACTTAAACAAAACCTGACATGATACAAATCATACAAATAGATTCTGTTCTTCTGTAGTTTTTGTCATTTCCATGTAATATGTTACTGAAAATCCCAACATAACAAAACATAATATAGATCTGCCCAATAAATAGAGCAAAACTAAATGTATACTTGATGTGTCATGACAGTTCTGCTCTAAGGCTCAGAATGCTGGACAACGACTGAAAATGACCAACAAAAAGGGTTAGATAACCACAAAGATAACGTGCCTATACGATGAGATGGACCTAGTTGGGACATATACTTAGAAAAATGGGAAGACATTACATAACCGGCACTTTCTGGACTCCTGAAGGCAAAGAAAAAGAGGACTTATCCAGAACTAGGCAAAAAAACAGACAGTGATGGAGAGACTATAAAAATGTGCCGGAGGAAATTCTAGCTATGTGTAGGCAAGAACATTTTGGATACTTATGCAAATCAGTTAGGTCCCACAGACTGTCACTCTACCTCACATTGTTTCAGATTAAACATTGTAAGCCTCGCTCCGTTGCTTATTGCATCATGCTTTTGTTTCTTGCTGGCAATGACTGCTACAATTAACTGTGACACTTTCTCACTTTCTTAAATGGAAATCCCTGAGAGCTTGTTAACGCTGCTGTACTTATGCCACCTCTGTCTAGACCGTGTATGACAAACGCTGTGGAATTCTGCAGTAAAAGGATTTGATGGAACTTTCCCCCAATGATATTTAAATCTTTTGACATGACAGGGCATAAGTGGGCTAGTTCTTTACAAGCTTGCTTTTAGTGTGTTTAATCTTTCGTGTTTTGTATTGATTATTTTATTGCATGACTTTAGTTAATTTCGTCCTTTCCCAGGGAGATCACCCTGCCTGCCCCGTGAGTCTCTGAAGTAGTGGCGTGCCATTGACAAGGCTTTATTGTGAAAGTGGTTTGGTGCCGGCCCCATTGTGTATCGTCCCTAAGTGGTGGGTCAGGAGGAGACTGATCTGGACGAGAGTGCAGGCCACGTTGGACCTGCCGGGCCCTGGACACTATCTGTGCGAAGCCATGGACTTTGTAGCCTGCTGTAGCTTACACTCTTTTAATAGGCTTTTATGGCTTTCCTTTTTAACTCCTTTTATAGATATCCAAGATGGCGCCGCAGACGGATGCCCTGGCCTTTCTGTGCTCTTTCTTATGTCTGATTATGTTCGTAAATTGTGTGTCTGCGTGCTCTTACACCCGTGAAGAGCTCTTGTCCTTCCGAACAACAACTCCTACGGACCTAGTTCCAGTTTTTTTAGTTTCTGCTGCTGAATTTAGCCCTTCTTTTGGCTAAAAGAGTGAGACGCCGCAGGCGAGGAAAACGCTCGGGGGTCCTCGTACGGCTCAGGAGACGCGGTACACGGACGCCCTTACCTGGGATTTTCCTCTCCAATGTTCGCTCACTCTCCAACAAAATGGACGAACTGGCGCTGCTGATGAGACGAAACAGAGACTTTTCTTCATCTCCTGTTTTGTGTTTCACGGAGACGTGGCTCAGCGAGCCGATCCCGGACGGCGCCGTACAGCTCGAGGGGTTTTGCCTCTTTCGTGCGGATCGTCATAAGGGTCTTTCCGGGGGTAAAACACGCGGCGGAGGAGTCTGTTTTTACATCAACAACGCCTGGTCTTCAGATGTGACTGTGATCTCAAACACTGCTCTCCTGATCTCTGGAATATCTTTTCATTAACTGCAAACCATTCTACTCGCCACGTGAGTTCGCCTCATTCATTCTGGCTGTTGTTTACATCCCGCCGAGCGCAAACGTGCACGTGGCACAGCACCGCGCTCGCGGACCAGATTCTGAGTGTGGAGCGGACCTTCCCGGACTCTTTGTGTATTATTCTGGGGGATTTTAACAAGGGGAATCTCAGCCACGAA
Source organism: Chaenogobius annularis (assembly GCA_015082035.1). NCBI lineage: Eukaryota > Metazoa > Chordata > Actinopteri > Gobiiformes > Gobiidae > Chaenogobius > Chaenogobius annularis. The sequence continues at coordinate 2,238,185 of BJKM01000057.1, forward strand.
CTACCAAAAGTACAGACAGTTTATTAAAGTTCCGACCAGAGAGCAGAACACGCTGGATCACTGTTACACAACAGTCAGTAACGCCTTCCGCGCCGTGGCTCGCGCTGCTCTCGGCTTTTCCGATCACGCCATGGTCCACCTGATCCCCACGTACAGGCAGAGGCTGAAGCTCTCCAAACCTGCAGTGAGGACCTCTAAGAAGTGGACCATTGAGGCAGCGGAGGAGCTACGTGCGTGCTTGGACATTACAGACTGGGAGGTTTTCAGAGCTGCCACAGAGAGTTTGGATGAGTACACGGACACTGTGACGTCATACATTCGATTCTGTGAGGACAGCATCATACCAACACAAACCAAAGTCACTTTCAACAATGACAAACCCTGGTTCACACCAAAACTGAGGCAGTTAAGGCAGCAGAAGGAGGCAGTGCACAGGGCTGGTGACAGGGGGCGCTACAAAGACGCAAAGTATGGATTTAGCAAAGAGGTTTCTCGAGCGAGATCACAGTACAATACGCGTCTGAAGCAGCAGTTCTCTGACAACAACCCCGCCTCCGTGTGGAGGGGGCTCCGGCTCCTCGCCAACCACAAGCCCGAGCCCCCCCTGCTGCAGACAATCGAAAACTGGCTGAGCAACTTAACACCTTCTACTCCAGGTTTGATGTGACCACCCCCTCCCCCACGGTGGCCACCTCCGCCAACCCAAACCTGGTCACCCCACCTCCCCCACCACCCTCTCAGTTCAGGAACAGGATGTTCACAGGCTATTTCGGAAATCCAACTCCCGAAAAGCTGCTGGACCAGACGGCGTCTCTGCCGCTACATTAAGACATTGCGCAGGAGAGTTAACCCCCGTCTTCACAGACATTTTTAACACCTCCCTGGGGTCATGCCATGTCCCAGCCTGCTTCAAGTCTGCCATCATTGTCCCTGTCCCCAAGAAGCCCCGGATCACTGGACTTAATGACTACAGGCCTGTGGCGCTGACGTCTGTAGTCATGAAGTCATTTGAACGCCTGGTCCTGCCCCACCTCAAGTCCTTCACCTCCTCCCTGCTGGACCCCCTGCAGTTCGCCTACAGAGCCAACAGGTCTGTGGACGACACCATCAACCTGGCACTCCACTTCATCCTGCAGCATCTGGACTCCCCGGGAACCTACGCCAGGATCCTGTTTGTGGACTTCAGCTCTGCGTTCAACACCATCCTCCCTGCTCTGCTCCAGGACAAGCTCTCCCAGCTCAACGTGCCTGACTCCACCTGCAGGTGGATCACTGACTTCCTGACGGATCGGAGGCAGTGCGTGCGGCTGGGGAAGAATGTCTCAGACACTCGGACTATCAGCACAGGAGCTCCACAGGGCTGTGTACTTTCTCCTCTGCTCTTCTCCCTGTACACAAACTGCTGCACCTCCAGCCACGACTCCGTAAAACTCATCAAGTTTGCGGACGACACCACCCTCATCGGGCTCATCTCGGACGGGGATGAGTCCGTCTACAGGAGGGAGGTGGACCGGCTGGTGTCCTGGTGCAGCGGTAACAATCTGGAGTTCAACGCCCAGAAGACAGTGGAGATGATCGTGGACTTCAGGAAAGCCACAGCCCCCAGCCCCCCCTCATCATGACAGACTCCCCCATCACCACCGTGGACTCCTTCCGCTTCCTGGGCACCACCATCACCCAGGACCTCAAGTGGGAGCCCTCCATCAGCTCCCTCATCAAGAAGGCCCAGCAGAGGATGTACTTTCTGCGGCAGCTGAGGAAAGCCAAGCTGCCAGCGCAGATGATGGTGCAGTTCTACACGGCCATCATTGAGTCCATCCTCACCTCCTCCATCACCGTGTGGTACGCTGGAGCCACAGCCAGGGACAAACAGAGACTACAGCGCATTGTGCGCTCTGCTGAGAAGGTGATCGGCTGCAGACTTCCATCTCTGCAGGACCTGTACGTCTCCAGGGCTCTGGGACGAGCAGGTCGGATCACAGCTGACCCTTCTCACCCTGGACATGGTCTGTTTGAACCACTCCCCTCAGGCAGGAGGCTACGGTCCATCCGGACCAGAACCTCCCACCACAAGAATAGTTTTCTTTCCCTCTGCTGTTGGACTCATGAACACTTGAAAACACCTGTCACTTTAACTGCAATATTCATCACTCACTGCACTGTCACTTTCTGCACTATAACTTTAAACATAACTGTAAACTTGTGTACATAGAAATGCCTATTTTTATTTTATTGTATAGTAATTTTAAATTGTTTCCTAATGCATGCCCTTTTTTGATTGAATATATGTTGTTTTATTAAGTGCCGAGACAAGTTCCTACGTTTTTGAATTTTGTTCATTGACAATGGCAATAAACTCTTTCTGATTCTGATTCTGATTCTGATTCTAGTCTAGCTAGCTTTTATTTCTTATTCACACACTTTACTATTGTTTTCATCCATTAGAATTGATTTATGCAGTAACTAGTAATTGTATTTGGAACGCTTATTATTATTAGTCACACCAACATCTGCTTTCATCCACAATATTTGAATCCCATAACTACTCTTATTTGGCTTCGCCATGACACTGCTGGCATTATTCAAACCCAACTTGTGACATATACACTGTCTTTTGTACATTTATGGGATTTGGAAATGTTTACTTTATCTGCTACATTTGACTTCCAAGTATTTATATACACCAGATGCAGAGGAAATAATCTGTAAGGATCTATAATTGCTTAATGAGCAGACATGCCACACTTTCCACAGTAGTTTAACACCCAATTATAGGGTCTGTATTAAGCATGTTTTGCTATTCCTTACTTTGTAGACCAAAGCCTTTGTATTTGTATTGACAACTTAACCATGTATGTGTAAAGAGTATCCGTGCAGCCTTTCTCAATCATGGCATGCAAGTGTCTGCAAATGGTATAGACCTGTATCTGCTGGAATACTTAAAATGAAAGTAGTCAAAGAAAGGCTGATAATACATTTCCGATACACTGGTGGAGATCTTTCAACAATAAAATGTTAAGGAATGTGCAGGATTACTGTAACATATGTGAATCAAGCAGAACACAAAAATATTTTTTAGTAACATATAGCAGTGGTCTCCAACCTTTTTGCCTTTGTGAGCTACTTTTGGTAGAACAAAAAAAAAAACGTGAGCTACTTAATATTTTTTTGTTTATTTTGGCTGGAACAAACTGCAATTTGTGCAATATTAAATAGAAGCAAATCAATTATTATTACAGTGTATTTATATAGCGCTTTTCTACCTTCAAGGCACTAAAAGGACACGGTTCAACATTTAAGTTTCTAAGTTGCTTAAAGGCAGAGGCACAGCAGGTGGGTCGGGGGGGGTCGACCCTCAGAAAACGTATTTCCTGCATTCTGGTGAATTTTAGATATACTATTTTAGCAGGTGACGGCCCATTCACTTGGCTGCATGATATGATTTTATATTTAGTAAAATAAAGTCACCCTCCACCCCATTACCTCCAGGCCCTGACTTTCACAGCACAGCCCCTGGCCCTTCACATCTTCACCTCTTATGTCTCCTTCCCTGTGGATTGAGAGGCTAAACTTATGTTTTATGTTGGAGGTACATTTATAATGTTGTCTTTTGCAAGAACAAGTTTGACATTTTCCCCAGTGGCCCTGATCCGCCCGAACATCTGTTTTTTTTAGTCTGATTCAAAACCTCACCAAGCCCTAACCAAGCCCACTGCTCGCTGCCTGCACCCAATAGTAAAGAGAAAACTGAAAAAGGACAGGTGAATGTGGGGAAAGAGGAAAGTTTGTGCTGTTCTAAACTGAGAGAAAGCACTAAAGTGCTGTGAGAATAATTACAGTTAAGTCAGTGATCAATATGAAAATCATCACTACACCACTGTAGTGCGTCGCTTACCCACAGCCAGTTGGATCCGCAGATCAGACACACGCACTTCGAGAATGTTATGAATAAAAAGTCAGATGCGCACTCTTCCTATAACAGCAAGTTTTTGGCTTCTTTGCATCTCACGCTGCCGGACGCATGGATGGCTGCAGGTGACGGTGCTGTAACCAAGCTTGGCTGAGACAGCCAATGTTTTGGAAATCCCTTCGCAAGCTACTCAAAATGGGGCCACTACTGGCAGTTCGCGAGCTATAGATTGGAGACGCTTAATATATAGGCTCCTACATTACAAAAATGTACTGTACTAAAAAGAGTCAAACTCTGATTACATGTTCAGCAAGGTGCTCTAGTTTTCCAGTTGTATTTATATCTCTGTTCTTTATTCTCAGCACCGTCCCTATAGAGTTCATTATATAGGCTTTGTGTGAAAACTGTCACACAAAGAAGTAGCAACAGTTGCTCTTACAGACATCATCCTGACTCCACCTGCAGGTGGATCACTGACTTCCTGATGGATCGGAGGCAGTGCATGCGGCAGGGGAAGAATGTCTCAGACACTCGGACTATCAGCACAGGAGCTCCACAGGGCTGTGTACTTTCTCTGCTCTTCTCTCTGTACACAAACTGCTGCACCTCCAGCCATGAGTCCATAAAACTGATCAAGTTTTGGACTCATGCCGTTGGACTCATGAACACCTCTAAACACCTGCCACTTTAACTATAACTTAATCACTTTCTGCAATTTAACTGTAAATACAAGTGTACATAGTAAGCCTATTTTTATTTTATACTATAGTAAATTTTAATTGTTTTCTTTAATGCATGCCCTTTTTGATTTCATATATGTTGTTTTTATTATTGTTCATCGTTGTATGTTGCACCTTAATGCCGAAACAAGTTCCTATGTTTGTGAATTTTTTTCATTGACAATGGCAATAAACCTTTTCTGATTATGATCCCGCACACTGTCTTACTTGCAAGGTGAATTTATTTACCGGTGAAGAGGCAACGTTTCGGCAACTAGGCCTTCCTCAGGCGAATGGGCCTGCAATTCACCTTGCAAGTAAGACAGTGTGGGATCTTTTCTCTCAGTATATCCAGCGTTACGCACGCCTTTTCCAACGCACCTGCTACAGAATTTGATGTGCAAAGCCCCATCTTCATGTTGAAATTAGTATTAAGTAAAATAACTCATGTCTTATGCATTGATGGTAATGTTATACAGCTTTAAACATGCTTTGGAGTAACTTTGCTTGGGTTGTTTTACGAAATTGTAAAGAAAATGTTTAACACAACGAATCAGATTTGAGGCGCTTGGTCCTGTTTGTGTGCGCTCATTTCAGGCGGATCAGTGTGCTCCATGTGCACAGGTCCCTCTCAAAACTAAAAGAGCAGTGAGTGGAGGAGTTTGTGGTGAGCAGAAAAATGGACTCTTCTGTGGTTCAAAACTTTGAACCAAAATCATATTGTGGATGTGATAGGGGAAAAAATACCAACGAACACAAAAGGGCTGTAATGCAATGCAAACAACAGCCTACTTGAAAATGAAGGCTTATTTGTGGCTAAGCATTTATAACGCTTGACTAAATTGTATCATTTAATAAATAATTAATAATAAATAATATAAATCCTAGGTGGTAGGGTCAGATGATCAAAAAGATCATTTAAATGGCATTTTTATGATAAAAATTATAATAATATAGAAATGAGAAAAAATTATTCTAATACTGTTTAAAAAAATACGACAGCCTATTTATAATTGCATATAACTATAAATTGGCCCTGAGTGTTATTGGCATTCACCGTCCCCCCTAGATCAAACTCAGAGTTTTGCCCCTGGTCAAAGACTCAGAAAGGCAGTGGAGAAAAAATGTTTTGATAAATAAATTTACTTTTTATATTATAGGTCTATGGGGACAGAAGGAAATGTATTCAGGTTGTTTGAAAAAAGAAATCACATTCTAAAGTGAAAAATCATGATTACAAGTATGTCAAAATTAATCAGAATTATTATGTTTTGCCTAGAATTAAACCTGCAATTATTTTTGGACTTGAAAACGGCAGATTTCTACCTTTGACATGAAACGGGGTGATTTGAGAGGCTCAGAACAAGACGACCTTGTAAACAGCGAGAATGAAGCAAAATACAACTCCAGGCATGTTTAAAAACAATATGGTATATAGTCTTGGCTGTTCTAGGGTAAAAAAAAAAGCTTTGTAAAAACATATTTGAAAATGTGGCACTTATTTTTGCATTTGGTGTTTAGCAACATGAATCAATACAAATAAAAAAGTAAAAGACAATCCATGGTACAAAGATCTATAAATGTTTTCCTCAATGACATAACTAAAATACTTCAAAGTCCATAACCCAATGTCTAATTTATTTGTCCTACAAGCAATTCGAGTTTGACACTAAAACAAGCTAAAAATATATTCTCAGAAGTTCAATGAAAATGATAAAAAAAGATTGAATACAACAGACTTATCACTTAATTGCAGCCTATTCTAAAAGTCCAAGGCTGCTACATACTTCAATACACACCAATACCACTCGAAAACATTTCAATGGACCCTCAAAACACATTTGTTTTGTCAGATGCAGATCTGCCAACACTTTCCTTCTTTCATTGATTGTGTTTGAATGATTCACTCAAGGTCGGCAGTGCTCCACCAGAGCACAATGGGCCATCTACCGAACAAGAGGAACCCCAAGGCCACAGCCAAGTGTTTGCTCAAGAGGGCGGCCATTTTCCATGACAATGCCACTGACAAAGATCCAAGGGCTTGTAGCGACCCAGGTCTTTGGAATGTTTTGTATAATGAGTAGAAACTCCTCTTGACCGAAAAAGGAGATGCAATGTAAAAAAACACCAAAACAAACGTGGATAATCACAGTATATGTGATGTAAAGAAAAGAGCAGTGGTTTGCAATAAAAAGACAACTACACCAGCAGCTATACATCCAGAGTAGCATAACATGGTGGCAAGATTATTAGGATAATGTAAAAAAAAAGTGTACCCCAGGTAAATAGTACACTGCACAAAGGTATAAGCAGAACATTGAACAAGTGTCAATGTCTATAAATATCTAGGGCAGTGGTTAGAAAATATATGGCGCTCTGAGTATGATTAGATCTAAAACAGGTCTATGACAGGACGATCCCAGGATTAAACTCGGGCGTAATCAGGTCTAAATGGCACTACACTTATACTCGATTTGAATTCAATTCAATTGATTTTTGTAACGCCCAAAATCACAACAGCAGTTGCCTCAAGGGACCATAGTGATAAACAGATTAACAATGTTTATAGGGACCTGGCAATGTCCCAGCGTCCTGTGTCCTTAGACAAATGTCCTAAAGTTCCCTGTCCTTAGACCCTCCTTCTCGACCAGGAAAAACTACCAAACCTCTTTGGGAAAAAGTAGAAACCTCGAGGAGTTCCACAGGAGATCAGATTCCCTCGGACGGACAGGAGGACGCGCTTAAATTTGCAGATAGACAGTGGCGCTGGACCCACTCAGGAGGAGAACCAGGTCTTCGAGGCAGACGAAGAACTGTTCATATGGAGTAAAGACCGTTTCTCCAGGCAGACCGTTTCTCCAGGCAGTTGAGGAGCATCTGGATCCACAGGTCATCGATGTGCCTGTACCACTCTCCACGGGGAAGTGGGAGAAGAAGAAGTCAAAGCAATGAACAGATTTAAAGTGAAATCAAATATTAAATATTGTTGATAGGAAAAGAAGTCAGAAGCAGAGGATAGTGCTCAAGCTGCCATACTTCCCCCAGCATAGTTGCTCCTAGAGTAGCATAGCTGGGAAACAGGAGGCTGTTATTTCTGTTACTAACTGGCCTGACCATAAGCTATTTCAAAGAGGAACGTTTTAAGCCTGGTCTTAAATGAAGAGACAGTGTCGGCCTCTATAACATGGACAGGGAGCTGAGTCCATAACACAGGAGCTTGGTGGCTAAACACTCTACTTCTGACTGTGCTTTTAGAGACTTTTGGGACCACCAGAAGTCCAGCATTTACAGAGCAAAGTGCTCTGTTTGGATGATATGGTACTATCACATCTAGCATACCAGTGCTAAACAAGGACTAGCCCAAAAGAGGACAAAGAGGTAGATTAAATGGACTCTGAATTCATCAATTAACTTGAATTGCAGAGAAATCAGAAAACCACCTGAAGGAGCTCACGTGGCAAAAAACACAACTACCGTGTTGAGAACCACTGATCTAGCGTATTCTAGGGCTGGGGCATCTAGACATTTTCATTGAAACATATTAAAAGGGCCACAGACCAATGATATTTACTGGGAATTATTCCAAAAAGTAGGCTTGATGTTTTTAATGTGTGCCACACCACATCAAACTTAGTATCAGATATGTCTCACATCAAAGTGTTAATAGCAAGATTTGAAACTTGTTGTGAAAAGTAGTTCTCAGGTGTATGTGAGCAAATTTAACAGGAAGCCTGAGGCAGTGGTTCTCCACCTTCTTCAGTTGCGACCCCCATTATAACAACCTTTGTCGTTCGCAACCCCCAAACACACAAAAGACTGCCTGCAAAGCCTTTTTTCTATTTTTGATTTATATTTTTCAAGGCATTGGCCTAAATGAACTTGGTAGGCCAACAAGCAGGAATATACATTTACCACTGCATTTGAAGGGTGTCAAGGCTTATTTAAGAATGAAGCATACATTTACAATAGTCCCCACATGCAATCATTTTGTGACTCTGACCCCCAGGTTGAGAACCACTGATCTAGGGAATATCTAGGGTAATTTTGTTTTTCTACTAAGTTTCATAGAAAAATGGGCAGAATGTGATGAGCCCAAATGACATTTTAAATACTGTAGATGTGATGTATAGGCTGTCAATATGCTGCATTTGCCACTTCGACCACCATCATCCCTCATGCACAAACCACATTCATGTATACGTAAGGGGGATAGTGTCCTGGATAAAGACAGAACAACGACATGCACTCTGTGATTGAACCCGCCTTCCTGTGCATTTCTCATGCTATGTTCAGTGTTTTCAGAGTACTTTTTATTTCATAACTATTACATTTTGAGTTATAAACAATCGCTGTATACATTAAGAGTGAACCAGATAGCCTCTACTCTGTGGCCAGTGACAGCCAAGAAAGTAGCTCAAAAGATTGTATTTGACTTATTTTGTCCTGAAAACAATATATATATATATGTGTGTGTGTGTGTGTGTGTGTGTATGTGTGTGTATATATATATATATATATATATATATATATATATATATATATATATATATATATATATATATATATATTTTGATTTCCCAGCAGTACTTTTTTCTTTTCTTTTTTCCCTAAAAGGTTAGCAAATTTAATTACAATGACTTCATTGTAAATACAGTATTACATAACCCAGGGCAATGATAATATTATACAATATTTTCCAAAATTGTCTTTTTGTTTCTTTTGCTCCCTGTTGCCTCTCCTTCCAAATGAGATTGGGGTGATGAACTCCTCCATTACACCAGTGCTATCACGGAGAGCGTAATGAGAACACATAAAGCACTCCCTATCAGTTAGCCCCACCATTATCGTCCCTTATTGTGACAAAATCTCATTTGACTGTCTTTTAATTAAACAACGCTGGGCAAATAAAAAAGGTTGAACCTGGGGTGCGTGTCGGTATAATAATTTGGCGGCAGGTAACTTTTAATCATTCTGCCAATGCAACGTGGGATTTACCACGGATCTGATAGGTAGGCAGCTTATTAGAGACCTTTTGTTGGCTTCTCTTGTTACTCTTTTTGAAAGTGGTAAGTTAATGCAGCCTCTTTCCTGGCTTGCCGTATAGAGTGGCATTAAGGAAGAAATGAAGCAAACTCCCAAGAGGAAAAAAAACTTGATTTGATCACTTTGGCCCCACACAGATTAACACAAAGTTTTTGAGCAACATCACCACTGTTCGGCAAACCATAAGCGTGTGAATAAAGTTTTTTGCAAGTGTACGAGTATGTCCTTGGAGACTTAAAGTTTTTTCCGACAAGAAAAAGCTTGCATTGATTTTTGAGATAGGAGAGTGCAGAAAGGAGAGCACCATGAAGCAGGGAAAACTATTAGAGACAGCGCAGGAGAAAATCAAGTGCTTGGACTAGAGCCGGTAAAGAACATGTTTGTTTTTTTTTCACTGAGAGAGATGAGGATAACATATGGTTACTATTTCATTATTCCTGAAGTTCAAAAATAATATACTATAAAACTAAGTAAGTAAGTTACTGTTTCTCCCGCCACCTTAAGACACTGCCCAGGAGAGCTGTCCCCCATCTTCACAGATATTTTTAAAACCTCCCTGGAGCCATGCCACGTCCAAGCCTGCTTCAAGTCGTCCATCATTGTTCCTGTCCCCAAGAAGCCCAGGATCACTGGACTTAATGACTACAGGCCTGTGGCACTGACGTCTATATTCATGAAGGCATTTGAGCGCCTGGTCTTGCCCCACCTCAAGTCCTTCACCTCTTCCCTGCGGAAACCGCTGCAGTTCGCCTACAGAGCCAACAGGACGCCATCAACCTGGCACTCCACTTCATCCTGCAGCATCTGGACTCCTCGGGAACCTACGCCAGGATCTTGTTTGTGGACTTCCGCTCTACATTCAACACATTCATCCTCCCTGCTCTGCTTCAGGACAAACTCTCCCAGCTCAACGTTCCTGACTCTCCTGCAGGTGGCTCACTGACTTCCTGACGGATTTGAGTCAGTGCGTGCGGCTGGGGAAGAATGTCTCAGACACTCGGAGGGCTGTATACTTTCTCCTCTGCTCTTCTCCCTGTACACAAACTGCTACACCTCCAGCCACGACTCCGTAAAACTGATCAAGTTTGCGGACGACACAACCCTGAGTCTGTCTACAGGAGGGAGGTGGACCGGCTGGTCCTGGTGCAGTGGTAACAACCTGGAGTTCAATGCCCAGAAGACAGTGGAGATGATCTGTGTCTTCAGGAAAGTCACAGCCCCCCAGCCCCCCATCATCATGACAGACTCCCCCATCACCACCGTGGACTCCTTCCGCTTCCTCGGCACCACCATCACCCAGGACCTCAAATGGGAGCCCACCATCAGCTCCCTCATCAAGAAGGCCCAGCAGAGGATGTACTTCCTGTGGCAGCTGAGGAAAGCCAAGCTGCCAGTGCAGATGATGGTGCAGTTTTAGCAGTTTTTTTTACACGGCCATCATTGAGTCCATCCTCACCTCCTCCATCATCGTGTTGTACGCTGGAGCCACAGCCAGGGACAAACAGAGACTACAGCGCATTGTGCGTTCTGATTGGCTGCAGACTTCTATCTCTGAAGGACCTGTACGTCTCCGGGGCTCTGGGACGAGCAGGTCGGATCACAGCTGACCCTTCTCACCCTGGATATGGTCTATTTGAACCACTCCCCTCAGGCAGGAGGCTACGGTCCATCCGGACCAGAACCTCCCGCCACAAGAACAGTTTCTTTTCCTCTGCCGTTGGTCACATGAACACTTCTTAAACACCTGTCACTTTAACTACAAGTTAATCAATCACTCACTGCACTGTCACTCACAAATGTAAATTAAATTGTAAATTCTTGTGTACATAGTAAGCCTATTTTTATTTTATACTATAGTAATCTTAAATAGTTTCTTCATGCATGCCCTTTTGATTTCATATATGTTGTTTTTATTATTGATCAGTGTTTTATGTTGCACCTTAATGCCAAAACAAGTTCCTATGTTTGCAAATTCTGTTCATTGACGATGGCAATAAACCTTTTCTGATTCTGATTTTGATTCTGAATACACATTATCTCAAAGCAAATGGCAATTGGCATCGTCATAAATATGTTTTATTCTGGACTGTTTTGTTCGGTTTGCTGAACACGGCACTGAGAAATCCAGACTGCGCCTTCGTTTTTTGCTGGTCCCCAGGCCCCATCCACACAAAGCAAAACTCAGGCAAATCTGCTTGAATATTTTGTCTAAAACAGGTATTGTCTTCATGGAGCGGGCTTTTCAAGGTCTGAAAACGGAACCTTTTGAAACCAGATCCCTGAGTGCAAAGATTTAAAAACGCTGTTGTTATTGTTGTGTTGCTTTTAATGGTGGTTGGCAGCCAACTAAAAAGGTGCATTTATCGTCTTCTGTAGTTGTACATCTTCAAAGAATGTGTTTTACGCTATATTGTAAAAAAAATTAAAAAAAGAGGTAGAAAGACAGAGAATGAGAGAGAGAAAGAAAGTGAGAAAGAGAGGGAAGGAGAGCTTTAACAGTGCTGGTTAGGCGTCTCTGCTGTTATGGAGTATCTGAAATGTTTTATATTTTATGACATCATAGCATCAATGTTGTTGCATCTATTCGGCATAAATGACTGACCTTTATATGATGGTTACTTCAGAATCCTCGCTCAGAATCCTTGTCTCCCTAAATCCGTTTTAAAGCTTTGACATTATATTCCAGTGACAAGTCTGCTCTCCTTGTCTCTTTTGTAGATTTCACATCCAGGCTGTACATTTAGAATCTCTGCTAAGTTTAAAAAGAATCTCTGTTAAATTTCTGTTTTCATCTTGCAACTTTTCTGCGCATAAGCCATGCCATCTCTTCTTTTGTTTTGGTATCATTCTGTGGCAGTGTCACAGCGCCAAACTCAGGCCAGTAGATATATTACAGTGGTTTGAGGTATTTTGAGTGTTCCATGTGGATGCACACATTTACTGAACAGTCGTTCGTTTTGGGAAATTATAACTATTTTGTCTCCGTGTGGATGTGGCCTCAGTCTTTTTTTGTAAGAAGAACGGAGTAAAATGTGTACCTTATCAAATGTTTTTTATGTTCCGTGATTGTTAAATATTTATTTTTGGGGTATTTGAAGTGGCCGTTGTCTCCCCCTGCTGTATCTGGGTGGAAAACCTTACAACATTGCCGAACAACATTAACCAAAGACAACTATACTGCAAAACCCTGGTCCTTTTTTTCTACATTTAGTCACGTTAAATGATCAAATGTATATAACAATAAAAAAAGAGATCGTGAGAGAGCGAGAAGACCACCTCCTGAACAGGCACGTCAATTTCTCACATTAATACATTACATTTAATTTAATATTAAATATTTGTATTCATTTATATGCATTTTAATTGTCTTTTAAAAAATTCAACTGTGGAAATGGATTTAAGAGTGGAGGCTAAATGATTCCAGAGGATTGGCACCCTGTACTTGAGTGTTCTTTGATTTAGTAGTTCCGCACAAGGGAAAATAAAAGTGTCTGTAGTGTCCCGTTGAATAAGCGTGAACATCTGAAAAATACATTAAAAAGTTGTCAAACTCTGGGAAAAGCATTGGACATGTGCACAAATTTATACATGAACAAAGAAATACAATAGATGTTAACATTAAATAGGGTCAAGATGTTATATTTTCTGAACAAAGGAGCAGATGAAGACAGTCTATTTGTTTTTTCACAAGGAAGCTGCAGGGGAAGCTAAATTTACTTGTTCTTGTTTTAGTTTTAGTGTACATTCGAATTCATATGAGCTGAAACTCAACCCCATTATGAAGGAATACCTCAAGGCTCCATTTTAGGCCCAGTTTTATTTTCCATTTACAGTATATATTGTAATATTGTGGAGATCTGTCAAATGTCATGTTACTCAACCTCACTGGAACGAGCCATCGAGTCTTTACAATCAGCTTTCTCTGTGGTGCAGTCTAGTTCACGCATTGGATGTCTCTCATGTAGCAAACTGCAGATGACCTCCGAACGTTGCCATGGTGACAGGAAATGCTAGATATTAGGCTTTTCATTACTAGACAGCTCATCACCACCACCTGGGGATTTATGACTTATCTGGCACAAGGAGAGGCTTCATGCTTTTAAAGTCTGAATAAACTTTTCCATCAAACGTTCAACTCTTAGAGCCATTTTCTCTCCCAAGACAAAAGCTAAAACGCATCTAAAAAGACTATGGGGTTTTATTAAACAATCATCTAATTTCAGACTACATAATGTTAATGTTGTTCTGCATGTTCATTTAACAGTTTTATGACTTGTCTTGTGAACATTTTTACCTGTGTTTCTATGTGGCCTAATAGTCCAGATCCAAACCGCTTCTCTGATCAGTCCTTCTGACTTAGCATGCGTGCTGATTGTTAGAACATTGGTGCAAAACCCATCCCCCCAGGGATCAGTCAGAGAGAGAGAGAAGACCAAAACTATTTCCATCGAGAAGTCCAAGAAGGAAGGACCTTGGGAGATGGGCTCTCCTCTGGAGTAGCGATGCTAAGCTAACATAGTGAACAAAGAACATTCCAGAGAGACACCCGCAGAAGCAAACTTTACTCTCTCCCATGAGTAATCCTGTGCCCGTCGTTGGATATGATTTTAGCTTTAACTGCAACATGCAAACTCCAGCAAAGACTTTTTTTTTTCCAACTTTTCAAGTCTACAACTAGGACACTCTTCAAATCAACATCATTGGTGTATCAGTGCCACAGACTTTTCATTGCCTGATGAATGTCTCAGAGGCAAGGAAAACGCAGATCAAGCGGACCTTATCTGGTGCTTCTTCAGCCTGACACAGTCAGAACCAGATCCCCAGACCAGTACGTTCTCACAACCTTCAGATTAACGAGCTATTTGAAAACAAATAATAAAAGATACATTTAAATATATGATTATAGAATTATAAAATTCCTAATCAAGAATGGTGCCCCACATAACTTTTAAAATATGATAAAAAATACCCACAATCATGCATTGTATCATGTTTGAAATGTGATCCAATTCTTTAATCAATATCAACTTTTAATGTCACCCTCTTTCATAAGTAGGAGGACATGCATATACTAGCAGAATCACTACACTCATCTAAGTCTATTTGTGGTCTTGTGCCAAACTACCTGTGCAACCTTGTGCAGAGAGAGGAGGGTCATTATCCCACCACCAGACATGTACTACTTGTCTGTCCCCTGTGTTCAGACTGATTCTGGCCTTTAGCTATGCTGCTCTTGCCGCTTGGACCTCTTACCAGTCGGAACCTCAGCTTGACTATAGCTTGATCCATAAAAAAAAAAAAAGAGCAAACATATTTTGTCTGTGCTTCTAAATAAATAACTAAAAAAAATAGTATATCTCTTGTTTAGTGTAGATGTGTGAATGTTTTTGTACTGTGTGCTACAAATTTTGCACCACCTCAGGCTGCCATTAGAAAAGAGGTCTCAGTATCAGTGGTTTCTTACCTTGTGTCCATGAAACACTTATACCATGAAAGAACACAAATGCCAATAAATGCAGATTTGTCAACAAGAGATAAACTTATTAAAGTCTGCAGACGTGTGAGTGTAAGTTTATTGATTGACGCAAAGTGCTACTTAGCAACAAGAAGAATGTGTAACTTCAAAGTATAGCCATTTTTAGACGCACTATTTTCAGTAGAGTAACTTAACTTGCTAGGGTAAAAAAGGCACTTTTATAAGACCCATATGATAAAAAACCGGCATATTCTAATGAAAGACAAATCTCTACCATCTAAAAAGTGTCCCAGGGCACTCGCATAAACCAAGCTGTGAAAACATGCCACCATCTTTTCAACAGTGACAGAGCGATGGACCAGCTGGCGGACTTTCAGAGCTGATAGTGAGAGACTGCAACTGGCCAAGATCATCAAGTTTTATAGCAAGAACTTGGAAGAATTCATAATAAGTCCAGATGGTATGTGTTTTCTTTTATATTCCATTATTTGATCATTGTTATTATTTGTCAAGTCATTTTGGAGAATTTACAACCAGGAGTTCTTCAGAGCAGACATCTGATAACACTATGTATGAAATGTGATGTCATATGTTTTGAATTGTGCTGCTGGCCCATGTATTTTTTGGGATTGCAGTTCTCTACATTTCACCCATCCTTCTATGTTACTCGGGCATTAGGCAATCAGAGGTCCTTCTCCATATCTAAAGGAGACATCTTGTGCATACCTGGAGATGTGTTTAACATCATTTAAACTTGTTTGATGAATCCTGTTTCATAAGTCCTCTCTGCTCTAAGCCTAAAAAGCCACAAAAAAGCAAGGTATAGCTCCGAAATCTCTGCTGTTTTTAAGTCCATAAATTGTCATATCACGGTAATTACAACTGCGTGCCTGCATTAGCATGTCGGGGAAAAGCTAGATTTGTTTATTTCACCTATATAAGTCCCTCTGCTGCCAGTAAGTGCTGCTCTAACTCAATTCCTGACATGGGAAACAGCTGACTGTTATTAAGTAATGTGTACTTTTTGTAGCTCAACATGGGATGCCAAAGGAAAGGTAAACAAAAGCATGTTTAAAAGACATACCATAATGGGAAAAGGCATACCATAATGACAAATATTTGAAGCTGAGTGGTCTGTGTCTCAGACTTTTGTTAAACTGTTGTTAAATTCAGTCAAATTTTTGTTACTGGCTCAAATTAACATTATGGTACAAAAAAAAGGGGTGCTATAAAACAGAATCAAATATACCATCAACGTCTTTTCCAAAGTTCAAACTTGACATTCCTGTGACATCTTTATAACTTCAACTTACTTTCTCAAACACATATTTTATCAGTTTAAATTGGGTCACAGATCTGCCCCAAACTGCAGGAGGAGGAACGAGGACTGAGCGATGGGTTTCTGACTAGCTGCGAGTCCCTCCTAACCCTCTGTACGCTGTTCAACATTCTGATGGAGCAGAGAAAGGTTAGCAGATATTGAGCGTCCTACGATCTGACATTTCCTGGTACAGCCCTGCAGTGTGTTGAACCGCAGACATGAGAAGAATTGGGAAGAGTTTGCTCGAGAAAATGAGAAGCAATCTTGTGAATTTATTTTGACACTTTAAGTTTGAGAAAGGAGATAATAAGAAGCACGGTTAGGCATGTTCTCACACTGATTTAATGTTTATTGAACAGTAGACCTTGTCAAGTACAAGTTCATCAAGATTTAAAAGTTCTCCTTAAAGACTAAAAACGCATTCGAGCACTGAAAAAAAAAAATGTAGTCACTATATATGTATTTTTTTTAAACTAAGCAGTGATAACATGTCGCTATCATCTTAACAGAGACAGGCTCAACCTTCCTCACCAGTTGACTCGATTTAACTCACAAAGTACACAAAACAAAGATTCTGAGAGAAAGGAGTTACAGCTGAAAGGATGACAGCAGTAGGAACAAAACGGGTGTGCGTTCTTAAACCTCAGAAAGGAGATTAACAACATCTCTGACAGATTTACATCAGATTAGTATCCAATGAGATTATTTCAATGAAAAAAAAAAAAAAATGAAATTCAATAACTGCGTTGTATGTAGTATTCCTGAAATAAAATAAACTTAAAATGTACAAAAATAAGACCAATACCAACCATTAGTTCTTTTAATTTACAAATTAACTTTTTTATGTGTTACTATATAATGCATTTTGTATAATAAAAAAAGCATAATTCTAATGTTAATTGAGAGTAAAACTGGTTTAAAAACTAAATACCCTTTTAAGCAACAATCAGATTAATAGGACAAACCTTGACTATTCCCGAAACAGTTTTCTGTTGTCTTGGACTATTAACTATTATAAGACCAGTTACATTTTTCTTCATGTTTTTTGGGAGCTCTAACATTTGGCAGGGATTGTTGATCTGGTTTGGTGTGCACCTCCCTCCGCAGCATTTTCAAGTCTTACCTGAAAAACCCTAGAGACACAATCCTGTACGCTTATTCCACGGATCAGCCTCTTTTCTATCATTCTATTTATTCTATAAGCACTGGATTTACAGGGTGACTCTCTGATTAGTTAGGGGTCAGAGACAAAGGAACGGCAGAAGAACAAACGGTAAAGAAAGGTGACGTTCTGAAAAAGTAGTGTAGGGACAGAAAAACAAGAAAAAAAGAAAAAAAAAAAAGAAAGCTTTTAAGAAGATGAGCGTGGGTGGAGATCTGAGGCGGCGTATCAAAGGTAAGGCTGAAGTGCAGCGATGATTAAGAAGAAAAAGGGAACTGAAGGCGAGGCAGCTGTGCTATTCATCTGCCACACGAACCAACATCTATATTCAGCTGTTAAGAACGTACAGACATTCAAATGGGTCGCTGTTCGCAAGAGAGGCGCAACGTGCAGGTTTCTAATTCATACCATAATGGGGGGTACAATTATGTCCTTTTTTTTGTCCCTCTGACCTTTTTGCTGTGTATAAAACAGGGCTATTCAACCTAAGGCATGGGGGCCAAATCAGGCCCTTCAAGCAATTTAATCTGGCCCATGACCCATCTTCCAAATGTTGAAAAAATAAAATAAAAATCTTGTTTACTGGTTTGATTCTGGGTTAGTCCTAGTTCAGACCTGGCTGGTTCTAGTCCAGTCCTAATTTAATTCTGGTTCAGTCCTTGGTGGGTGAGCAATGTTGGTAAAGTAGTTTGTTTGTTATTTCTCACAAAAATGGAATCTAGCTGTAGTTATTTTTATGTATTAACTAAATGTATTGAAATTGTGAGACCCAAAATGTTGTTACAGTGGCGTGTTGTGCACTTCCAGCCCAGAGACCATGGCCCTCCGAAAAATCTGGCCCTCGGGAAAATAAAGTTGAATCACCCTGGTATAAAATCTATCAACATAAAGCCATTATGAAACATTTTAGTGTGTCCTTGAGGTTTTAAAGCCTGAATAAAGTGTCTCAGTCTTACTTGTGACTCAGTCTAACTAAATTAACATTCATTTATTCAAGACTATTCATCTATGTTTTAATATGGGTCACTTGATGTAACGAACGTTTGGACACCCCTGGTAAACTATTGTACGCAAAAGTTAAGACATCATTTGCAAAATCTTGACTTAACTTTATTAGTAATCAGTGTTTTCAGAATGAAGAAAGTGGGAAGAGACACAGAACAGTTTCAAATAATGGGCATACACTTTCTGATCACACGTAGATGCCATCATCAACCCAAAACAAGCAAATGAATCCTGCAACGTGGTGCTACTGATCAGGTTCTTGCACTCTGCTAGAACAATATATTCTGTACTTTTCAGGCTATAGAGCGCTCCTGAATAAAATAATTTTACAAAGAAAAATAAATTGTACATATACGGGCAGCACCTGTCAATAAGCCCACGTTGTAACATGAGATAATTACACATAAATAAACGCGATAGTGATGCTTTCTTTTGAACAGGGGGTCTAATTAGACTAATTTCTCAGTGAATACGAGTTGGATTGTAATAAAACACACATCATTTTGAAGATTAACAAACAGAAAACACATCACAGCTGTCGCCTCTGTCCCCTCAGTCCTTGATTACTCTGTGTGAGCGTATTTACCTGTGTCTGTGTCTTCACATCTGTTTCATCTGCTCCTGAGCTTGTGCTTAGCGAGTGAGTGTTACGTTGTAACATGAGATATTTACACAGAAAGATTGTTCCACGGTAGTGATCCACGGGTTTTTCGAAGGTCAGGTCGGGCCAAGAAAGTATAATTTTAATGCGGCAGGTTCTAAACTGAAGACTGCTGTATATCGCATGTCCGCGCTCCGCGTGTGACTTTGCGTTCAGCCGCGTCACTTCCTCATTAGACTCATTTCTCCGTTAATATGAGTCTGATTGTAATGAAACACACGGCATTTTGAAGCTTAAAGAGAACTCGACATGTTCCCTGGACAGTGCTGCCACTGTCCACTGACGTCTTCTTCTACAGTGTCAAACTCTTGCGCGTCCTGCTTCAGTGCCCCCCGGTGGCCGTTAGCCAGTAAAAATCTATAAATTAGAAGCACCGTTGTATTGGCCGCAGGGTTCAAAACGTGGGAAAAAAGTAGCGGCTTAAAGGCAGAAAAGTACTGTAGTCTCATGCACACAGCAGCCTACATGAGATTTTCTTCTGTTTTTTCCCCCTTTCCGCCGCTGTTTCCTGAACATGGCCATGAGCAATGCTTCACTGGTCTAACTGGCAGCACTATAGATTTCGTATTTTTCTCATTTCATCCAGACACATCTCTGGTGTTCGTACACAAGACTCTTTGGGCATTTAGACTCAGATGGACAGGGCTGAAGCTGAATATGCCAGGCTCCAAGTGTGGCTGGCAGCAGTGTCATGAGTTTGAATCCCAACTCCATGATTTCAATTCAATTTATTTTTGCAACGCCCAAAATCACAACAGTAGGTGCCTCGAGGGGCTACAGTGGAAAAAAAACCCAGAATAAAAACAGAATAAACCATGTTCATAGGGACTTGGTAATGTTCCAGCATCCCGTGTCCTTAGACAGATGTGCCAAGCTCCCCTGTCCTTAGACCCTTCTTCTCGGCCTCAATTTGCAGATAGACGGTGGAGCTGGACCCACTCAGGAGGACAACAAATTCTTCGAGGCTGATGAAGAACCGTTCATATGTAGTAGAGACTGTTTCTCCTGGCAGGCCGTTTCTCCAGGCAGTTGAGGAGCATCTGGATCCACAGGTCCTCGATGTGCCTTCTCCACTCCCGTCCGGGAAGTGGGAGAAAAAGAAGGAAAAGCGATGAACAAATTTCAAGTGAAATTAAATATTAAATATTGTTTGATAGAAAAGTAGTAAGAAGCAGAGGATAGTGCTCAAGCTGCCATACTTCCTCCAGCATAGTTTCTCCTAGGGCAGTATAGCTGGGAACTGTAGGTTGTTATTTCTGTTCCTGAACTGGCCTGACCATAAGCGATTTCAAAGAGGAACGTTTTAAGCCCGGTCTTAAATGAAGAGTCTGTGTCGGCCCCTTTAACATGGACAGGAAGCTGATTCCACAACACAGGAGCTTGGTAGCTAAATGCTCAACCACCTACTGTGCTTTTAGAAACTCACCAGAAGTGAGTGGGACCACCAGAAGTCCAGCATTTTGAGAGTGAAGTGCTCTGTTTGGATGATAAGGTACTATAGCATCTTTGAACAAGAACAAGAACAAGACTTCTTTTTGGTTTCTCCAATTTGGACATGTGATTGATAACCTTGAGGCTTTCAAATGAGCAAATGCATTGTTAATTTTAGGACTCAAGAGTAGGCTTGAGTGTGAGATCACTGCCACACCACCACCTCTGCCTGTGCTCCTGGTGGTCTGAAAGTTAACATGAGTGGGTGGGGTGGACTCATTTGGTCTTACATAATCATCTTGTTGAAGCCAAGTTTCAGTTAGAGCTAGAAGATCTATGTTATAATCACTAATGAATTCATTAACTAAAAGCGATTTAGAGGAAATTGACCTAATGTTTAGCAGTCCACATTTTATATGCTTATTTATTTGTTTATTTGTATCATTTGTTATTTGGTCTGATGCCTGAAATAACTTTTCTGAGGTTTGACTTTTTGGCATTATTTGCACGAGGGACACGCACAGTCTGCCTTGAATCTGAGCGTTAATCTGCGGCAGAACGGGCTAGAGCTCAGCGACAGAGGAGCGTCTTACACTGCTGCTCTGCGCCCGGGGCTCATCCCTGGGTGGTCACTTTAGACAACTAAGGCTATCGGTCAAATTCCGAACTAAAAGGGATGTACCTTCGGATTTACTGCATGTCTTCCCCTCTTTCTCATTTCCCATTTCACCCTGTCCTCTCCTGTCTAATAAAGCCTACGGGCAACAAAATCTTAAAAAAGACATTGAAAGGGAACTGAGGAAGTCACTTTTTAAAAAAATGTTTTATGTTACAGCCTTATTCCATAATTGATTAAATCCCATAATGACAATGTGAAAAAAGGTTGTTTGAATTCATTCATTCTTTTGTGAATACGTTCCAGATACACTGTAAAGGCATTTCCCATTATTGTTTTCATAAAATCACAAGCAATATTTTCTCATTCTCTTCTTTCTGCCATCATTTAAAGTGGTGCCAATCCAAGGCTGCTTTAAAAATGATTCCCAAGATTCCCATTCCCATTAAAAGAAGCGCCTCAACTTCTCTCTAACTTCTCAGTCAGACTCGTGTTCCCCTCCTGTCTGGCCACCTGTCTGTGTTCGCCTGTCACTCATAAACCAATCATAAGCTAACATCTCCCTCTGCTGGTCTTTTGTGACCTCTGACCCCGCCCCTGAACTCCACTCTCCTCCAATAAGACATGACATGGCATTGAGTCGCTCACCCATGGCCGCAGACAGAGGTGCCAATCATGTGGGATAATCAGAAATGGGCTGACCCCTCGATGACTGGCCTTGCTCTGGGCTAACAGATGAGTTTCACTTTTGAGGAAGTGCAAGAGTACTTTACTTACTCACTCAACTGTAATACAAACAACAAATTAGTCTATTTTGCAAAAAAGGTACTTTAATTGGTAATATGGTAGCCCCACATACAAAGTTACTCCTCACATAGTTCTACCTTGAAATAAAATAAACATACGTAGGAATTACAATTGTAAATACCTAAGAATTATGTTCTAAATAATTAATAGTAAATAAAATGAAAATGTTACAGTTTAAAGTTGAAAATTTCGACGCAGTATGAAGGCCAACCCAAAAAAAATTGCGGGGCACTACGAGAATAAAGTCTTTACATTTCGACATTAAAGTCATAATTTTATGAGATTAAAGTCGAAGCCAGAAAAAAAGTCCTACATTTACTAGAATAAACTCATAATTTAACGAGAATAAACACATCCTTTATTGAGAATAAAGTCATATATTTATGAGAAAAAAGTCGTAGTGAAAATGAAGTCGAAATAAAAATGTTTAGGGGCCGGTGTCAATGTTCTGATTCAAAGTGATGTGAGCAATTCCCTTTGGCCCCCCTCGACCAGGACCCAAAAGAATGGGCTTGGATGAGTTAACAGTTTAGAACTAAATAAAAGCAAGACAGATCGCCACTGCAGTTTAGCAGCACCTTTCCTGTTACGCATCATTCACAAACTGTTGGATTATCACTTTACTTTTTTTTCCATGGCATAGCCGTAGTGGACCCCAGCCGTGCTTCCGTTTGCCACAGCCCCCGCCAGACAGGTTGGGAGAAAGCCTCGGTGTTATATTCTCACATGCTCTGCTCCTCTATTGCTTTGTTTTTTTCTCTTCCTCTACACGTGGACTTTTTTGTGCACAATCACTGTTCTTTTACGAGCTCAAATTGTGGATGTTACTAATGCGGCCCCTGTAGCGGCCCGAGGAGCCGTGCGCTCTGGAAGCCTCAGATATACGCGCTGATTCCTAACCTTTTTTTTTTGGCATCTACCCCGTCCTGGACTTTGTTAAACAATACGAGGGAGATGGCGGTTAGTAAACACCAGCCCCACACTGGGAATCAGCAAATAGTGGGTGGTTGGTGGTGATCCTGCCATTTTTTTTTTGGGGACAGAGGTGCATCAGCAATTGTCTTTTTCCGCGGAAGAAAGAAATGGATGGATTGTTTTTGTTTTAGCGAAATTTTTAAGTACACGCCATCATCCATAATACAAGCCATTCCACCTCTTAAATCAAGCCCGAGTAATTCACATAACTGCAAAGCCTAACACACCCATGTAGCCCAGGCCTTGAAATGATTACAATGAGAGGATACCTATAGCCTAATAAAGACCATACAGTGCTCACAATGGCCCCATGCATGAAACGCAGCTTCAAACAACACATGTGCCACCCACCACTGGAATATGCGTCAAATTTTTACACACATATCTCAACAAGGTTTAGCTTTAAATTTGCCAAAATATTAACACAAAAATTAAATTCCACCAGAGGACTGAGAGCATCATCTAACTGCCACACTGGTCTCTCAAATGTTTATAAGTTAGTCCAATTTACACAGAGTTTATGGGTTTAGTCTTATGATACCATGAATTCTGCAGAACCCGTCCAGAAACGGCCCCAGGCCCGCGGTAAACAGGGTCTGGTGGAGCACTGGCCCAGGCCCGCGGTACAGGGTCCCGGAGCAACTGCTGCGCAAGTGGGTGCATGGCTCTACAAGCCCGTAGTGCTGTGTTGTAAAACTTAAATGCACACAAATAACTCATATGAACGGTGACTTTATACAAAGTTTTTTAGAAGGGTGAAGCGGCCGAAGTCGAGGGAAGCAGATTTTATTGGCCGAAAATCGTCCAAGACTCCCTCACCTGCGGCTTAGTGGTTCTTCTGAGTCAGACGGTTGTCCTGCCCAGTGCCCAGGAGCTGAGGGTTGGCCCTTATACTCCGTCGTAGAAATTTACAGGAAGTAGTGCTGAGTTCTACAGCAGAATATTTCAGAATACCTAAGTCGTCAAAAAGCGCCATTCCATCAAAAAGGCAGAGACAATTTCCACGCAATTTGCATTTTTTTTTTTTACAGTTTAAACAATCATTTAACAAAATCAACGTGTTGTCAGTTGTAATTATTTCATCAAAATCATAACTGTTATATGATTTAAATGGACTTTGGTCCTTTTTTCAATCTGGTTTCCAAGTAACAGTTGTGTCATATTTGCTGACCATGTCAAACCTTAACATTATAAATGTCACCAAAATTGCCAAATTGGAGAAAAACAGGCAACATTTTTGGAAAATCTTAAATATATATATTCCCTTTGTTTTACTGAAAAGTGTAGTCTAATCTGTCAAATAGATTTTAAGTACCTAAGTACCTAATTTGGGCCTGTAATTGAGTCACCAAACCACTAGCTTAGTGTTAGCGGCACTACTTCCTGCCCAAGTCCATCTCAAAGGGGTTTTGCAGATTCATTCACCAAGCAGTGAACTACAGGTGGACCTGGATACAAATATATATATATATATATATATATATATATATATATATATATATATATATATATATATATATATATAGTAATATTAGCTGTGAGAAATAATTAGCTTGCAAAATGCTGCTGTGCTCAGAGCTCATTATTATTATTATTATTATTTTATTATTTTTTTATTTTTTTTTTTTTTTAAATGTATATACAGTAAAACAAATGATCATGTTACTTTTTACTATTGCCATTCATAAGCATGCTGTTGACATGTGGTGGCTTGGTGTGACCCATGTAATTTTGTTCTTTAAGCAGACATTTCTCTTTTGATGCTGAAATCATACAATTTTCTTTATTCTGTCACTCTGAGTTTTAATGAGGACACCTGGCATGGTGTTTCTTTTGTCAGTACGTCACATATTACAATTATAAAGGTTACATTTGTGCCAACATAATATTGACGAAGGCAAAAGGAATATTACGAGCAGTACTGTGTGGATACAGGTACATGTATAATTTCAGTAGTAGACAGGTGCTCTTTGGAGAGGGG
The DNA here is from genome assembly GCA_015082035.1 of Chaenogobius annularis. Taxonomy (NCBI): domain Eukaryota; kingdom Metazoa; phylum Chordata; class Actinopteri; order Gobiiformes; family Gobiidae; genus Chaenogobius; species Chaenogobius annularis. The sequence goes on from BJKM01000057.1 coordinate 2,263,292, forward strand.
TTATTTTGAATCGAAATGGTTGTCTGCAGGGTAAAATCTTGTAGAGATTCAGACAACCATTTCAATATTTCCAAATACTATTGATTAAGATTGGTCAGACATTGAGTGAGTGACACGCGTACGCACGCACACACACACACACAACACACACACACACACACACACACGAGAAGAGAATTAGAGAATCTTTAGCCTAAATCTTCATACAATTCACTCAGAAATGTTTTAATTTCAATACATTTCTTTTTCTTTTTCCTAATTCCATCAAAAGACAGCAATATTTGTTTTCATTATTCCAATAGTAGGTCTCCTTCAGTAAATATATTGTGTCCTGTTTGACAGGTCTTATAAGGAGAATTTCTGTCATGCTCGGTTTTAATAATTTTAACATGTTCATAAACACTCTTACCTATAGAAACAGCATTGTTTTAGTCGATTTCATAAAACAGGGTATGCACTAAAAAGTATATCCAAATGTAATACATTAGCCATTGGAGCTGCTATTATCTTATTTTTTTTATTTATATGCATTAAAAACTGGCACAGACTTTGCGATTGAAGGTTTAGACTGTGGGCATTTGGAAAGGCAATCATATAAATTACTCTGTGTGTCTTTGTATGTGTTAATAAATCAGTTAACTTCATATATTTAGCTAATTTATTAAATATAGATGTTATTGTAGTAGGTTCCTTTTGGACAAAGGAATTATATGGCGGAGTCAGGAATAGTGTTTGTGAGCTTATTCCCAGAAGTGCAAAAAAAATAAAAAAAGTGCAGAACAAAAAATAAATAAAGAGATATTTACAGTTCATTGCTGCGGAACAAAAAACAAGCAGTCCACGGCTGGCTCTGGAGCTAGTGCCTGCGGTGGACACAGCTCCTTCTTGAAACACACACTGCCTCTGTGTCGGTAAGAGGCCCCTTTTTATAGTAGGAGGCTCCTCCCCCAGACAAAAAAATCAGCATTTATTTTCCAATAGAAACATGTTGCTTTCATTATTAATATAATAAATTCACAATTATTACTGTAAACAAATATCTTATCCTTTATTTATTTAATATACTTTTTAAAGCTTAGGAGAAAAACAACAATTTAATCCAAAACAGCAAGGTACATGACTTCATTTGTGACGTCACACACGTGCACACAACAGGTGACTAGGGCTGTCGTAAACAATTTCCCTTGCAGTAACTTTTCGTGCCTTTGCATTATAATAATGCATGTAATTTGAGGTTGTACTTGAATTATGAGTCTCTTGGAGAAAGTTGATAACCCATCTCTTTGCGACATGGAAGCTGGTTGCTGGTTGGTATCTGATATATATATATATATATATACAGATATATATATATATATCAACCTTTGACTGAAATCTTTATGAAGGCATATAAATCAGAACTTTCAGGGGGAATAATATCTAAAGTATATATAATGCATTAATGACCTGGACAACCAATCTACTAAATACATGAAAACTAAATGAGAAAAAGAGAGTAATTTTGATTTGACAGACAATGAGTGGGTAAATGGGTGTACTTTACAGTGGAGGACCACAAAATCTCATCTTTGGAAGAAATTGTGTTGGAAGAATGTGACCGGACTCAATTCTACTTTTACTCATTTACTTGCCTTTTTGAGGGTTTTCTGTTGTTTTTGTTGTTATGTTATTGTGTTGTTATTGTTGATCCATGTTCTAATTAAAAATAAAAGAGCAAAAAAAAAAAAAGGCTGCAGCAAAAGGTACCATCTTGTCAGCCGACCATTATGGTTCTTCATTCTGTTCAGCCAGGTGGTCAGTCTCATGGTCAAACTCCCTACATTATGAGATAGTATCTGAGACTTTCAAAGGCCCACTTGATGGTGAGACCCTCCTTTTCCACCACGGAGTACCTGGCTTCTCGAGGCAGCAATTTTGTGCTCAGGTAGAGAATGGGCCGTTCATCGCTCGGGCCAGAGCAGCGCAGGCACTGCTTGAAGGTTTGGAAAGATGCCTCACACTGCTGCCTGCTATAATATCATACTCACTGTAGGGGAATTTTCTTTTATAAATATGCATAAAAACTAGCACAGAGCTGGCACAGACTTTGCGATAAGACGCATGGTTTTGTTTGAAGGTTTAGACTGTGGGTGTTTGGGAAGGCAATCATACCAATTACTCTGTGTCTTTGTATGTGTTAATAAATCAGTTTGCCTCATATCTTTAGCTCATTCATTAAATATAGATGTTACAGATTCCCATTAGAACTGCAATGCTTATTTATTATTTCTTTGGAATGAATAATTGAATTTTCATTTTTGCAAGCAATGCAATAGAGCTAGAGGAGATAACCCCTTATTCACACTCAATATGTTGCATATGCTGTATGTGGCCACTGCGTGCCGGGTCCTAATTGTTGGCGTACGAAAAAAGAAAAAGAAAAAAAGAATAGACTTCTTGATAAACAATTGGAGAAGAATCTTACAAGAACCAAAATAGACTTCACAATTCTTCTCCTGTATCACCTTTCTGAACGCTAAATAAATTAGCCTGTTGTGTTTTATATGCAGCAAACAAGGAGGGTTGAACTCGTTATTAGGTGCAAGGATCTGTTTACTGCATAGATAATACTCGTGTGTCAAGAACCAATAAGTACAACTTTTGTGTTAAACAGTTGTTTTCACTTGTATAAATTTGTTTTCAACACTAAATTGTGTGAAGAAGAGACTAAAGGTTAATGGAGGTGTAATTAACAGATATTCCTAAATAAACAAGTGCAACATTGGAAAGAAGCCAACCAACAAATGAATTGCATTTACCTCTAACAATTACATTGTTGGCTTTTCAAATACCTCAGTAAAGTGTTGTATGAGTGAGTGACTGATGGGCGTAGAAGCTTATGTCGCAGATAGGGAGGTTGTAGCTGTGATTACATACTTAGTAGTTTACTACCAAGGACAGATTTAATAATGCCTGCAGCGAAACATTGAGAGGTACTCTCTGGTTTTGTCATTACTCTGGAATTTCATATACATTGACACCAATTCGATTCAGTACTTAGGGGCTAATAATGTCAAAATCAGGCCACTGTTTGCTGGAAGCATAATTGTACAGCAATTGATTGCACACCTTGAAGTAATCTGCTACACTGTTAGGCTAGATATTAGCAGTGGCATAAAGCCAAAAATCTGCTTTGTCCCTTGAAAACTGAGCTGGAAATGCCTTTGGAAAGTTAGGAATTAGCAAACAGTTAAAAATGAGTAAGTTCTGTTTTCACATTTTGGCCATAAAAGAGTGTTCAATTAAAATGTACTAAAAACTACAAAAATCGTTTCCCTATCTGTCAGAGGTAACTGCTGCTGTAAGGTTTTCAGGCACATACATCCTCGTTTAAACAGACACCATCTTGCCTAGATCTTGGTTGCCCCAATTTGTCACATTAACATTACAAATACTGCTAGGATCATTTTGTGCATTGGACAGAGTGAGATGGGAGAACGGAATATGCATAACCCGAACTGCAACCCATTGTACCAACACATGCATACAAATGTACAATGCACGAACAGCGAGGTATGGAGGTCAATATAAGCCACCAATTACTGCCACTCATTACGTGGCGAAGGAGGGGCCATCAAACAGAGGACAAGAAAAGGTCCTCTACCGTTGAAATTATAATAATTTGGGAATTTAAATATTTATTTATTTTTCCAACTGTTATTTTCTCATCCTTTGAACCTTCCTGAACCTCTTCGAAAGCTTATTTTCGCACTAACTAAGGTGGAGCCAGCTGCCATTGCATTGTCCCCGCACCACCTTTTTCTCCTCTCTCATTTATTTCAATTTGTCATGCTTTACACTGCTCCCTAGATGCAGGATGGAGGGATGGGGCAACGGGAGGCAAAGGATGGAGGAGCATTACTTGAAGAGGCTGTGGAGAAGTGACGAGAGATGGCCAGCGAAATTGGTATCTCCACTCTTGCCGTAATGAAACATTTAGATGCGGGCGAAGCTATGCCCAGGCATTAATGGCTTGTGATGACAGCGAGAAAGGCAAGAAAGAGGGGGGAAGGAGGCAGATCACTTCACCCTAATAACCCTCAAATTCCAGGTCAGACAGGAATACCTCCAGATAATCAGCCTTGCCACCTTTGCCGTGATGAGTTTTTTGAGGAGCGTAAGGAGATCTTGTGCAGAGATAGTGTGACGCTCGGAGGTTTGAAGAATCTTAGGTGTCAAATGTATTCTCGACAGGAATGAATATTGACATTTTTTTCATCTCGCGCTAAGATTAGAGCATCGGCAAACTTCCCATTGAATTGTTCCCCAGTCGAAATCAGACACGAGAGCAGATATTCAGCGGTGATAAAGTGGCAGAGATATTACAGTAGAATGATGACTGACTGCCCTGATGGACTCTCATGTTCATGTTAGGAGAATATGGAGGAGCTGATCATTTTCATGAAAGGTGTTTTGTTTTTGTGAAAAAAGGCTATGAACCTTTTTAACTCTACAGTATATTCCTCAACAATATTAATAACAACAACAACAACAACAATGGTCATTTTGAATTCAAGTTGTGTTTGAAAGATGCAACACAAAACTTGCATTGAAAATAGACATGCATATTCTGATCAAGGAAATTACTTTGAAATGAATGTGTGACTTGCAGGCGAGGGATTTAACCCAGTTCAGGCTGCACATCCACACTGTATCTTAAAAGGCACGGTACCTGATTGTTACTGCCTTAAAAATGTGAAAAGCATAACGTTTTCTCCCTTTTCCGAGGCATTCCTAACATCCTAATTATTATTCTCCACAATTACTGTGTGTGGAGTTTGCAGGTGTCACTGCATTCCTTAAAACAACTATCATGCTCACAGTGTTACTTCATGGTTTCATATACTTAGATGCTGAAAACACGCAGCAATCTTAAGCAACACTTTTGTAATATATTTGTACTGGGCATAACAAACAACATGAAAACATTGGGTACTGTCCCTTTGGGCAAGACACGTCAGCTCTCAGTTTGTTTGCCAAACTAAAACTGAAGATACAGGTATAGGTAAAATATAAAAGTCAGATTTCTATGGCTACTGATTTACAAAGATGGTGGTGATCTTGGTATTCATTTGCAATAACATTTACTGGTAAACATAGGCGAAAATTCTCCTACAGTGTCCCCCTGATCCTCTCACTGACTTGACCATACAATTAAGTCATTTTCAAGCATGCTTCTAAATATTAGATTCAATCACTTCCATGTCCGTCTGTATTCAGGCCTGTATGCGCAGTACATTTTCTGCTCCATCTGCAGCACTGCTGCTACAACTCTCCACTCTCATTCTCACGTCTCTGCTTCAGGTGCGTCAGTCACTGCAGTTTGTATGTATGTATGTATGTATGTATGTATGTATGTATGTATGTATGTATGTAGTATGTATGTATGTATGTATGTATGTAGTATGTAGTATGTATGTATGTATGTATGTAAATATGTGTGTATATATATCTATATATATATCTATATATATATATATAGATATATATATAATTAATACTATTAATGATAACATTTCATATGATAAATCATGACTGAGTGATAAACAAGTGTTTATTGGCATTCACTGTGTCCCTAGATCAACCTCAGAGTTCCGTCTCTGTGCTGATAAACACTGCATGCACATTTATGATGGAATAAAATAATATTATATGGAATACTTTCCCC